>JAOSBK010047739.1:0-18344 GCA_027568895.1 Erythroxylum shatona | reverse complement strand
AATCATATCATAAACATTTAGTTCGTCACATTCACATTCAAGTAGCACTTCAATATCTCAATCAAATATCACAATCAACGGACTTTCATTGTCCAAAATCCAAAAATCAAGACACGTCCATTCAACAATTCAAACATAATATAAAACAAGCATTTAATTGAGTGATACCGTCTAGGTTACTCATAGATTGCTCCTGAAGCTAATGCCTGGAAGTTCCAGCAACATCTGCAGGTTGACATTCCAATTGCTCATCTATATCAAATAACATAAACGTATATCACAATTTGCACAATTATAAGTGTTTAATAATGCACATGTATGAAATGAATTATGTACAATGCATGTTCATGACAATCTCGAGTATCTTTCCATAAGAACTAAATTTTGAGTCTACTATTCTTGATCATTTAGGCACCAAAAATGAAGGCGTTTGGCAATTCTATCTTCTATAATAATATTCCTCTATGTCTTATGTTTCCATTGACACCAAAATCATTCAATTCGGTTTAATAATTTGAAAGAAATACCTCAAACATGTTTGGAATGTTCTATTTCTAAAATAATATACTATGAAAAAATGCTATCCAGAAATTAAACATCTTAAGACCGAATTACAATTCAACTTCTTCAGATAATTTGTAAGCATATATCTCTAGTTTACCCCATATTAATAATCATCTCATTTGGAATCCTACAGATCCAAATATAACCAAAATACTGAAGTGTGTTCAGTAAAATATTCCAATTTACACTGTTCCAATAGATTCCCACACTTTCATTTAATCAATCTTTTTCAAATCAACTTAGAATGCTACCAATTTTTGTGAAGATATAGAATAATGTGTTATGAATATATTGGATTAAGAATCAAGGCATTTTGAGGTCTCGAGAGCACAATAACTTGATGTGACAAATAAACATCAGCCTAGAAATTAAACTCATGGGGGTAAGGGAGAAAACTCAAGGGCGTGAGTGAGTCACAGGTGTGAGGGTGAGAAGTCACAAGTGAGAAAGATAAAGACAAAGATTGGGTGAGAGCATACTAGTCAGACCCGTCCATGTTTATCCCTCACTCTTAATTTAGTTAAGATGGCTATAATTGTTGATGAAGAGGTAGAAAAATGTCTTACGAGTCTAATGGTCTAAGTCTCATGTCATTTGGAGATCAGACGAAGAAGATATAGTCAAAAAACCATTGGATGTTTATAGCTAACAACCCTCCAAAGTCGTTATCGTGCAATTGCACGATGGCAACTTTCATCGTTAAAACACCGAAGTCACTATCATGCATTTGCATGATAGAGACTTTCACCCGTAAACATATAGAGTCGTTATCGTGCATTTGCACGATAGAAACTTTCACCCTTAATCTGCTGAAGTCACTATCGTGCTTTCGTCTTTAAATCATCAAAGTCGCTATCCAACTTCAAACCTACATAACTTTTTATCTAGAACCCCAAAAATTGCAAACTTTATATTAATGGAAAGATAAAAGAAAGATCTACAACTTTTATGAGACAATTTTGTCAAAATATAGCTAGATCAATACAGTTAAATCATGAAGTTCATATCATAAACTTTTTAACCTCTCTTATCTGTTTTCTTTGTTTCATTCTCAACCAACTTCTCTAAGGTGTCTTCCATCACTAATCCAACATTTCCATTTTCATCCCTAGACTTTCTACTCCATCTCCCTTCAACTCAATACAATAAATTCACACTACCCCTAAATATGCAAGTTTAGTCAAATTCCATCGAAAGCCAAAAATCAGTGATTTATCTTATTCATGTTCTACCATTCACCATTCTCTGTATTTCAACTTTTGTACACATTCTCTATTTTTCCTCTCAACTTTCATTTATAGACTCATTCTCATCTCATACCATCATTTTACAACTATTCTTCAACTCTAACATCATTCTTTTGGTCATCTTTGAAACACTTACATATTCACGTACACACCTACATACATGTACATTCATAGTGAAGAGAAACAGAGCATGTCTGAACATCATCATTTTATAAATTTCCACACTAATCCCATACACCATTTCATTGCTCTTTCTAACTCCAAAAATCATTTCTACATTACCAGATCATAAATAACCTTCAAATACTAAATAACATTTTATCCAGATTTTTCATCCCATTAATACAGTGTTTATGAAGATGTAAGTAAATTCCATGATCATGCAAATGACAGTAATTTTCATCAAATTTATTTCATAAATCCACAACTCTAAAGGATTTACTCAATACTTACTTGTTAAAAATTCTAAGATCTTCAACTATCCCAAAGCCCTAAACTCCATGCAATTCATGTACACCACTATATAAATTGACTAGCTTCAGTTTTTTCTTAGGGTAAAAGAAATAGATAGGAAAGTGGGGGTGGTATAGGATAAGGAAAAACAAAGTTAACTCTTGGAGGATATTTGATGAAAATCTCTGTGTATGGGAAGAAATTTGAAAAAGGTGGCTACGAAGAAATTAACTAGGACATAGCACTTAGTCTTTCTAACAAAATTATAAAAAGCAACTTAACTAAGTTAGTGAAACTTATTACCTATGTAATATATAAGGCTCTAACTAAGTTCTCTTTGAACTAATTCTTTAACTTCTTCCTTACATTACAATTTTCTCTAATATCATTCGATTCCTATTTCTATTTTCCATAATAATCCAAAATTTTCAAAATTATTCCTAAAATTCACCAAAATTAAAAAATAACAATCACACTAACCAGTAAAATTTCCAATATAAAAATTTCAAGATTCCCAATATATCACAACTCAATTCAATTATACCTGGAATTATTCACGAATGCATGTGCAATTATTTTCATGTGCAAGATTTCACTATTCATGTGTATGTGTATGACATATTATGCATGAGAATAAAATGCATTTCTAATCTCTCATTGATCACTCATATTTACTATTCTAGCCTCCCCGCAGGTAATGGGATGTTACAGGAAAAGGGGCAATCGTGGGTACGAAGGAAGAGAGAAAACATGAGAGAAAATTGAAGAGATTATGGCTCTTTAAAAGTTTTCTTGAACTTACGTGGTTGGCTACATGACAGTATAGCTGACCGCATAAGTCACAAAATTTTTAAAATTTAGGGGACATAAGTGTATAAGTATTTGTAGACTTATACGGTCATGTAGCTAACTGTGTAAGTCTACATGGGCATGTAACTCTCTACGAATGTGTGAAAGATCCAAAATGTACACACCCGTATCAGAAACTATGTAAGTCTTTATAACTGTGTATACAAATTAGTTAGAAAAAGTTAAAAATTGATCACTCAAAGTTACAAACTTTAACACGCATACTATAAACACGACAAATATGCAACATTAACTCAGGATGCTTTATATCCTAACATAAAACACATCAAATCTGAATAAAATCCTATGTTAACATCAAAATAGAAACAAAATGAAATAGAATTAAAAACCTATCCTAATTCTTAGGTTGCCTCCTAAGTAACGCTTGTTTGACATCTTTAGATTGATGTATCTTTCATGTTTACCATTAACTTGGGTCTAAAATTAGTAGCTTGCATTCATTCATTTCTCCACATAGCGGTTTAATAGCTTTTGAATAAGCCACATGTTGTAAGATAATAATAAGGACATAATTCATCAAATTAATAAATCGAAATGATTCCATTATTGTCTTTTTCAATAAAAATTGTCAATAAGATAAGGAATAATAAAACTCCTTGAATTTTCGGTTGACTAAAATTGTTTGGCTTAAGAAAAGGTATTTTGCTCTTTTTGTTCCATAATCACCTTTTTCCACCCTTCTACTTTTTCTTCTTAAATAGAGGTTTCCTTCTCTTCTTTAACCTTTAATTCCTCAGTTATCTGTTATTCTTTCTCTTCTTGAATTACAACTTCATTCATGAAATCAACTTTTGTTCCCTCTTTATTTTAAGGAATTAATAGGCTCCAATAACATGTTCTATCCAACTCAGTGTCTTCGAATGAAGAAAAACTCTCTTTCAATATATGGTGGCTAGCACCACCTTTAGCAAGGTCTTCCATTAAAGATTTAGCTTAAGCGTAATCGTTCCATTGATCAGTGTAAGAGTTGCTCTCTAAATTATCAATATGCTCATATGGTGTATTGTAAGATCAATTTTACATGCAATATGGATGCTCTCACATATAACTTGGTGCCTAAAATTCAAAATTGTAATGGTTAACTCACAAATGTCACAACACAATATAAATATCAGTTATGCTTATGTGTTACTTAGAATATTCCCTACATTCCTTATTAACAATGCATTGGAAAGTTTCCCAACTTAAACCTCCAAGTTATGAAGAGAAGAGGGGTGGTTCTTCATTATTTGGTCAAATTTAGCTTCCATCCTCTTCTAATTTTCATCTTGGCTATTGATCTCGGAGCTTAACACGTCCATTAACTTATCTAATTTGGAGTCTAAAGATCCAAGCCTATCTTGCTAAAAACTTGGTGAACTTCATACTCTCATGTTATTTCCTATATTATTAATCTAAGAATAATTTGAGTAGTTCTGCCACCCAAGATTATATGTGTTAAAGTAACTCACATCCATGTCGTATTGCCTCATTGGGTTAGAAGAAGAGGCCTAAAAGCTGCTCAATTACTCCTTGTTATTCTTTTGTTCATACACTACAATCACACAATAAAAGTATTACATTCTTTAAATAAAAAGAATTCAAATATAATAGCATGCTAAAATTTTAATTCCCAGGAAACAACGCTAAAAACTTATTCCTTGTTTCAATGTATGCAATACTACAAATATACAAATCGTATGTTTTAGTACACAAGATATTATACCTACAAGAATTGGACTAGTCACCTAACAATTTGAATGGACTTTGTCTAAGGTGATAAAATATTGAATTAAAATTAAAATAAATTAACTAAAATTAAAATAAACTAATAAAACTGAACAACTGAACCAGTAAAGAAAGTAATAAGAGTGAAGCTAATCAATAATGGAAACTTATGGGTCATTATATCCTTCTTTTGTTTTCCTTTTGTCTTATTAATTCAATTATGCTTGATCCTAGATATCCAATGATTTTGATTTCCCTCTCTGGAGATCTAACCAAGTAATCCTTATTGAAATAGATAACAGTTGAGTTGAAATCTTTTGATTCTCAAAACTACTCCTAACTATTCAATCAGATCTGAAGAAATCCTATCAATAATAAATTGAAAATTAATATCTCTCTTCAATTTCTTATTAACCTGATATTTATAAGCCTATTAAGGTACCAACTCTTGTTGCTTAACTTAACACCGATAACTTTGATTCAATCTCTCAATTTCTTATCACATATGAGTTCAAAAAAAGCCACAAAGCAATACTATATTGAATTTAATAGGATAAAATTTAAATAAAACAATTCAAGAATTATATATTTATAACTCCAAAACCATGTTCATATCACAACTGTTTAAAATTGACATCCAAGGCAATGAAATAGAATATGAAAATAATGAATAATCTTGAAAGACTTGATATGGAATTTCTAGAAAGCTAGAGTTGACTTGATGTTTCCATTATTTGATCTTCTTTAGTATGATGTGTAGACTATTGTTGTGTTTTTTCTCTTCGTTTTTAGGTGTCTCTAATGACTCTCTTTTCCTCTTTATGAATTTAATTGCTTCTAATATGCCTTTCTTCATGTAGCCTTTTTATATCATTATATCTCAATGAACTAGGTTTTTTGGGATATGCACAGGCACTTACACAATCATGTAGGTGATCGTGTATCTCCAGAAATACCTCAATGTGTGACTTTACTTGATTATAGAGACTTACATAGGCAATATACGCAACTTTATATGTCAACATACAAGGGCATGTAATTTTACACAATTAGGAATTATGTCTTTGAAGCTTTACATGTTTACAGTGACTTATACAGTCACTATATATGACCATTTATCTCAAATTTGCTCCAATTCTTCCATTCCATGCCACGATTTCACCCAAATACATCTCCTTTTGGTCTATGAAGGCAATTATCACCTAAAAACACGTTTGAAGCAAATTAAGTATAAAAAAATACTATAATTGTCTATAAAGGTCTTAGGCCTTATTGGGGCTAAGAGCAAACATAATAGCTTCCACATCACTGATATTAAAAGGCCTAGTCAAAAGATCATCATTTGTGTAAATATTTTTCTTTAATGAAGGATTAGAGTGTGATCATAAATGATATTGCACTAGTAGGGGAGCCAATAATGTTAGAGGAAAAAAAACCTTTTTGTTAAATGTCGACATTTGAGGATAGTAAGTTATCATTCTCATTCATTAGAGAAGTTATTCTATTTGTAAATTCTTGAGAGCACTAAATTATAAAAGAAGTTTAATTTTTATCCCTTTCTTTAATCTATAGGATTTTAGATCTTTTTTTTCAAGAGAGCATGGTTGATTTTAGTTTCCTATTTAAGTCTAAGCAAAGTTAGTTTTTCTTTTATTTGCAAAAGTTCATTATAAGAGGAAATATAAAAGGAGCTATAGATTTTATCCAACTCCTTCTTGCCCTTAGAGATTGGGAGGAGAGTTCCATTGAACTTCCTCTTATTGACGTCCCTAAGCTCATTCTTCACCTGTTACATTTTTCTCATACAAAAGTATAGTTTCTGCCCCAACTAATTCCTTTAGGGATAGCTCATTCAAGTCCCTCCACATTAGCTAAGATATTATTAAACCTGAAAAGAAAGTATCTTTTATTAGAGTTAAAAATATTCCATAAAACAATTAGGGTGTGGTAAGAGAGGATTGGATCACTTAGCTTTAGTATTTAAGAAATATGAGATTCAATGAGCATTCACTAAATCTTTATCAATCTTTTTCCTTAAGAATCAGTTTCCTTTATATCTATTAGTTTAACCAAAAAAAAGTATCTAAAACTTTAAGACTGTTACTTGTATATCACTTGTACAATTATAAAATATTTAATTAAGACTGTTACTTGTATATCACTTGTACAATTATAAAATATTTAAAATAGCCTCTCAAATATGCATTTCTTTTAGCTTCTAATTGATGAATAAAACTAATAAAATTACCAAGAATTATATAGGGTCCATTTATCTTATCTCCCAATTCCTTTCAATTTGTTATATAAGGGGGTTGTTTGGAAAGCTTGGTTAAAAACATAAACATAGGTAACATGGAAGCTAATATTGTCTTGCTTCATTTTAATAAACATGTGACTTAACTACTCCACAATGATTGACTTAATTTCCTCCAACCTGTTTGGATTAAAAGCCACTAGTAGTCTCCCATTATAGTGACAAAGCTGGTTTGTAATGATCATCCAATATTTCTGTAAAAAGCTCAACTCCTTGCAATTTCTTTCTTTGGGCTTAGTTTCCAAATGTCTTATATGAAAAGGTTTTAAAATTTATTATTTATTAGGGTTGTTTAATCCTCTTACATTATAAGAAAGGATGGTCATTTTAAGAAGGCAATATTAGAGGTCTTTTCCTTCTTCTTTAACTTCCTCCTAATATATTATGAAAATCCTTTCCTATAACATTTTCCACTAGCTTACTTACTTGATTAGGGAAAGGAGTAACAATCTTAGCAGGAAAGTAAACAATATTGCTTCATTCTTTGATCTGGTTATCATTGTTAAAAGCTTGCATTATCTTACTCTCTAACTGTTTCCTTTATTCTGAGGAGTTGCTAATGTTTTCCTCTTTGTGTAGTTTATAATTCTTATCTTGAGGAGAGTTTAGATGGTAGGGATACAATTTTTCCTTAGCATCATTTGAAAAACAATCCTCTCTTTGAGTTTAGATTTTCCATGGCCTTTCATCAGACTACGTGTCTTTTATATGAGTATTATCCTTAATAGTTACATCCAGGCATCCATTCTCATTGATGTAATCATTTTTAAACAAATCTCCTTACACTTGCTCTTAGTTTTCATCTATAAAGAAAATTTTTATTTTTGGTTTACATATTTTCCTTTGTTGAGGATTGTATAGTCTCTAGAAATAAGAAACTAAGATAACATCTTCAAACAAGTTATCATCCTCATCAAGTCTAAGTAATTGGGTAGTTTTAGTTGATTAATATCAATAAGGACACACATCTTGGCATAATTCATGATTTTCATCATTTTTTGCTTCATATTTTCCAATGAAACAATGAAGGGACTTACCCTTTTGTGGTATAATATTTTAGGTGTATGTTCTAGATATTAAGTCATAAAAGGAAGTGCTTCTTTTTATTTTATTTTAAAGTAAGATACCATGTTTCCATCTTCGCAAAAAGAATGGTTTATTATTGAAATTTCAAGTTCTAGGTTCTATACTCATATGAGCAAAAGATGGAGAGTCAAAATTTAATAGATAAAAATTATCCCCATTAACCATAATATGTCTTAATCTTTATTGTTTATAGTGGTGTTGGGTTTAGACATTCATTGCTAGAAAGTGGGGTCTCTTATTTAGGAAAAATCTTAGCATAATTGGATCCCATTTTGAGGCTCCCTCCTTCTCGATATCAACTTTAGGAGTATAATAGGTTTTCCTTCTAATAGATTGGGAGGAAAATAATGCCATCTTTAACAAAAGTGATGATTGTCTTAAGACTTGGAGCAATGATTTCTTATTGAAAGGTCCAGGAGAGACTTTAGGAGCAATATTAAAAGTCTCTAATGATGGGGTCCTACCTTATGAGATGAGACAGGATCCTAAGGCATGTTTTCATGAGGAATAGCTGAAGGAATGTTTAAAGCTAAGGGAGGAAATTCCTTAGAAACCGTGGGTTCAAAGTTTAACATTTTACTAAATAAGGAAAAAAAACATAATGTGCACAAAAGGAAGAAAAAATATACTAAAAATGGAGATGCAAAGAGTGAGAAACTTAGAAAGGGGGAATACAAAATAGGAACTAAAAAATGGAAGTAAGAGAGGAGGAAACACTAGGGGTAAATGAACATAAAGAGGGGATGGTGGATAATGACAGACAAACAAGACCAGGTTGTAATAAACTAGTGTTGGATCAAAAACAAAAGTGTGCAAGATTTGGCTAGAGTGGTAGATTTCAATTTTCTTTTCAAAATCAAAACGCATGGAAATAACATAACCAAATCAACATGTATAAGCCATACATGATATGGTATAAGGAATATAATCAACAAAAGAACAAGATGAAAATTATACCGACTCCATGCAACAACTTTGACTCCTCACTTTTGTATCCTCTCCTTGTCAATGTATCCTCTCCTGTTATTGTATCCTCGACCAATTCGATCTACCACTTGTTCTCCTTGGACAACTTAGTTAATAAGATCCCTTGGTGGGAAAGGAGAAGAAATCTTAAAGAGATTTTACTTAGTTGAAAGAAGCTAAAAATGAGACTCTTCTCATTCAAGTTTCGGCTAGGCTATGCAAGAGAGGAAAGAGTGAGTCAAAAATACAAGAACACTTCTCATCTTCTCAATTTCGGTTAAACATCAAAGAAAGAACTCATGTGCATCCAATGCATCACTTCATTCTTTAATCAATCATAAAGAAGCCTATAAATGAGACTCTTCTCATTTGTTTAGGATGGCTATATGAAAAGACCAATAACCTAAATGAGACCCTCTCATTTTCGGTTATGAGATGAAAGAAGGGAGAGAGAGTACATCAAATGCACCTATTCCTTTCTTTAATCAAATGAATGTTAAAAGGTTACATGCCATCATTAAAAGATAACCATTAAACCATTTAATGATAAGATCATTACACCATTTAATGATGATGAAGCATGATAAAAACCATCTTTAATTTAGCAATTCAAAGCTAAATGTGTAGTTGCACCATTTAGTTTTCTTTAAAAACTTTGTTTCAATTTAATTAATCTAATTATTCAAATCAAACCAAACTAAATGTGCAGTTGCACCATTTTGTTTTCTTTAAAAACTTTGTTTCAATTTAATTAATCTAATTATTCAAATCAAACCAAAGTCTAGACTAATATTAAATGTTCATTTGGGCTTCTAATTAACAAGTAATTAGTATAAGCCCAACATTCTTAGAAGCTAATTGGAGAATCTAATTGGACTTATATAATTTAAACTCCAATAAGCCCGTAATTAATTTAATCTCTTTAGAATTAATTTCAGCTTATTAACCAAATGTCATTCCACTAAAGACAATTAGTTGAACTCTTGAATTATTAAATATTATGAGAACACATGTTTTAAATAAGATGTCCAATTGCAAACTTTATTATAAACCATGTTATAGTCATCCACATAATAAAGGATAGAATTACCGTTTTATCCTTATGTTGGTTTTTCATTTTAGACCTCCCGTTTTACTCTATATGGTAATTAACACACACGATCTGATCTTGGTATTGAGACTTGATGGATAGCTAATCCATCAAACTATTGGCTCCAGTTTAATCACCAATTTCTGTAAAATATCTAGAAATGATGATATCACTATAAACTCTTTATTTGAGTGAATATTTCCTAATATATGTTTCAATTAATAATTCAAAATGTAGACACTGGATTGATACTCTATAAAAATCCATTCTTATCATATCAAGAATTATAATGAAACACATATGAGTTCACCACTTATTAAGATTGTGGTTTATAATAAATGAATGATAAAGTGTAATGACCTACTTTATTCTTTAAAAACATGTGATTTCAGATTTATTTAATAGTGCCATTATCGATAGTCAACTAATATCATGATATGAAACTCATCATTCCCTTGAAGTGAACTCCTTTACTTACATGAAGATAAATCGTAATACTACAGTCTAAACTATAATCAAGTGACCAACTTGATTATTCAACTAAGAATAAAGTAATTTAGATTCTAATAATATAGGAACTTGTAGATCCAGACTACTTCCTTTTACTATTTCACAAGCAGCAACATACTTAGCATCCATAGTCAACAACACAAGATTACTTAACACTCCTCCAGACTATGGCTCCACCTCTTAAAACAAATTGTTGAGTGCATTTTCTCATTGGAATGAGTGGTATTTTCCTTTAGTTTCTGCATACATTCATTAGTTTTTATACATATTTTACCTGCTAATTTGTTTAGTTTCTCTGAATCTTTATTTATAGTGGTTTATGTTTAATTTATAGGAAATACTCTTGACTTTAGTTGAAAAGGACCACAGCAATAGTTAAATGAAGGAAGTAGAGTCTAAAGTAAAACAACGCAATAAAGGAGGGCTGAAATGACCCAAGCAGAAACATTAAACGAAAGTTGAAAGAAAGGAAGCAAAACTCAAGGGGAAAAAAGGAGAAAACGTAGAAACCAGATGGGGGTGCGAGGTTTAATTGGGAGGTTTTAATTTTTGGGGGGAGTTAGGAGACGCACCATCGGGGGTGCACCACCAAAATGACGCATGCACATATGGAGGACCATGCACGTAGAGCTAGAGATGCAGACACGCATGCACGCAGGGAGGACCAAGCTAACGCACCATCAGGAGAGGTCCATGCGGAGACACACACAGAGAGCTTTAAGAGATGATGCAGAGAGAGGTGCAACCAAGGATGCCAAAACCCATTCATTTTTATATTTGGTTTTTCTCTTTCTATGTTGTTTGCTGCCTTTGATTTATATGGTCTTCATCCTACCATGAGTGAGTAGCTTCCTTAAAGCTTCAAGGTTGGGATTGAAGCTTTTAATTATTTTTGTGTGGATTGAATTTCGGTTTGATTTATGAGTATAGTTTTCTTGGTTTTTATTTCTCTGTGTTGAGATTAACTTTCCTTGTATTGTGTTTGGCCAACCATTACTTGACATTAGTTATTAATTAAAGAACCGATAGGTTAAAATTGATAATGAAACCCTAAAATAGGGAACTTATAAATTTCATATTTAGACATAGATTGAATTTATGAGAGGAAACCCAGGTTAACAAAGAAGTTAATGGGTTATGCTTGATTGCTAGGCTACAATAGTAGATTAGGATTATTGTATAATACTCTTCTGATAACTTGAAAAAAAATCTAAGAAAGTCTAGGCTCAACCTCTTATCAATCAGAATTTGCCTCATAAATCAATCTAGGTAAAGTTAATAGAAAACGCTAAAAGTGGAACCCTCCTTGAAGCTTACCACATTCCATTTGGATTAATCACTAGATATATTAGCATCTTTGTTCAGCATTGGTTTTATTTATTTTTATAGTAAAATTTCTTAATTGAAATCCCCAATCTTATACAACTTTTTAGTCCAATTAATTGAATAATCCAAGCCTACTACTACTTACGCAGTTACTCCCTATGGGACAATATTATTACTATACTTCTTGAGACCCGTGAACTTATAAAGATTCATCAAGTTTCTTAGCATGATTGCCTAGGAGTAATCCCTGAGTAATATTAGGCAACTGATTGTTGAGTTAAATTGGAAATTTTTGTTTTTGTTTTTATTTTGTGTTAATAGATTTTATTAGAATTGATATTTTTTATTTGTTCTCTTTACTGTCTATTTCTTATTTTATGTTTTTTGTACCTTGCATTTGATCTTGCTATGTTTTTCTTAGTCTATACGAAGGCCATCAGTGTTGAGGAAATGTTGTTTGATTTTGAAATCGAGAAGATAGCTAAGGCACTAAGGAAGGAAGTAAAATCTAAAAAAGCACGGGCAAAAGCATCTAACGCACAACTTGTGTAGGAACGCCAGATCAAACCTGAATTTATTATAACTTTTCCAACATAAGAGATAATCGAATCAGAAATGGTTGAACAGAATTAGAGAACAATGAGGGACCATACAATCCCAAATTTTGGGGAATTTTTCCCCAGCATTATAAGGTCCCCCTATGTAAGCAAATAATTTTGAATTAAAACTTAGCCTTGTACAGATGGTGCAGCAGAATCAAATCGAAGGGCACCCTATAGAAAACCTGCATGTCCTCTTGTAGCAAATTTTGGAGATTTGTGAAATGTTGAAGCAAAACGGGGTACCTGAAGATGCTATAAGGCTTCAGTTGTTCCCTTTTTCTGTGAGAGATTGGGATAAGGATTGACTCCATTCACTACCACCTGGTTCGATCAAAAATTGGCAAGAGTTGTCCAAGGCTTTTAGTATTATATAAGAAAAATATATAATACCAAAATTTTTCTAGTTTCCTAATGAAGTGGTGGTACTAGAGGTAACACATAGGGTGTTATAGCCTACTAGTCTTTTAAGTCCTTAAATAAAATAATCTATATTAAGCTCTTTATGGAGGACTTGGTCACTGTTGTCTTTGTGTCATCATTAGGAATAGTGGTCTCCTCTCCAACTAGTATAGTAGCATCCTCTGGCTCTCTAATATCTATATCCTTAGCATTCTCCTAAAAAAAATAGTTCCTTAAGCTTTTTATGCTCTCTAGGCTCATCAAGCTCTTAGGCTCCTTAGATTTGACTCTATCTCCCTCTATAACCACTAGCACATGCTCCATCTCCATACTCATAGATAGCTCCTATGGGTATACTATTGGAGTTTAGATCTCCACTTTTAGGTGATATGTTATTTGCAGCATGGTATTACCAGTTAATACATGTACTCTGTGATATATGTTAAGTAGTTGGTTTTGTGATGCTAGTATAAATGGTGATGGTAATGGTTGAGGGGTAGGGTCTCTATTAGGTCTTGTAATATGATCCTCCTTAGTAGGCATATCCTCATCTAATTATGGTGGTGTAACAAAAAGTGTAAAGTGTTATCCTTGACTTTTCATGCTTAACTTAACCATTCATATTACACTAATAATCTTTAATGTCATGAGCATAAGAGTGGCTGCTATTTTAAGATCCATATCATCTAAAGGCGTTCATAGCCTATGTGTCAAGAATATAAGCACTACGCCTCCATTAATAATCCTAAAATTGGCCTTTTTAAAGTATTCTCAAACTAATTGTACGAAATAAATGATGAAATGCATTGTCTTTCATTGGTATATGTAGTATAATATGAATAAATTCCTCTTTTTGATGACTCCCATGCTCTCCCTCCTTGCACGTAATGAATGAACCAAGACTTATCTCAAGGAATCAAAACCCATACACCTTAGAATTCATAGGATGATAGGGTTTTGTGGTCGACATCTGCCTCTAGTAGTTGGTCATATATATATTTATAAAGTCCTAATCAATGTAGATCTTACTAGATGCCAAAAATCCCCTATGGTCCTCAATATAAAATCTCACATAGACCATAAATCAGTTATAACTCAAACTGTAGTCCATATCTCCCAGTCTAAACTAAAGTGTTGATGTGTAAGCCCACAAATTTTTCATGTCATCTACCTTAAGGGTGCACATGAACTCCTACATAAGTTGTCATTAAGGAGTCACAGCAATTAAAGACTTCAAACTATCCATTAAATGAAATAATCTTGCATATCTTATTAATAAGATTGACCTATTTAAGGATGTCCCAATTAAAAAAGTAAGGTTTCTTGAACTATCTAGTGAAAAATAGCATGTTACCTTTTTCATTGTGCCTTAATAGCAAAGTAGAGTAATGAATGATTAATCTATTGCTACTCTACTTCACTATTAAGTCTTAAGACAAAGGTACTACGACATTTTACATCAGATAGTTCAAGGCATCCTAATTTATTAATTGGGACATCCTTAGACAAGTTAATATTGTTGATAGGGTATGCAAGATTATTTCATTCAACAAATAGTTTAAAGTCATTGATTATTATAAACTGTTCATCTATAGGAACCTATGGCATTGCTGGAGGTAGTGGTAGCTCATCAGACATCTGTACTAGCCTAATGTGTTCATAATTGTTTATATATTCATTCCTTAATACTTATCAAGTAATATTATGAAATGCTTAAGATACTTATTTTGGTTCACATTTGGTTTTATGTACAAATTGGAAGCACAAGAGCTAAAATGAGTTAAAAGCACATTCATTAAGCCATTCTCATAATTAATACTCATTTGTCTTTGTGGAAGAAGAACGAAATGGATTAGAGTGAAGATGGGACAAGAAGACACAAGAAAATGAAGAATTTGCATAACCTGCGAGATGCATGACCATATAAGAAAGTGACATATTTTGGTGATGCATGGGTGGATGCATAGCCGTGCATCAAACAGTGCATCTTCACAAAAACCTATTTTTTCTTATAAATAGACGTGTGAGTGGTCAAAGGAAGCATGAATCAATTTTAAAACACGAACAGAGGAAGAAACCTCATTTCTTTGGGATCTATACATTTATTTGGGATGTATGGAGGGCAAATCTTTCTTCTTCTAGATTGTAGGGGAAATCGAAGCCGAAGAACACATTTGGGCATCTCTCTATTGTGTATTGTTGATTCTCTCTCTTTTTAGAAATTGTTTATGTTATTCTTAGTTTAATGTTTTGGGTATTCATGTATGGATGATTAATATTCTCATTCTTAATATACTGTTTATGTATAATCCAATTGCCAGAATATGGAACATAATACGTAATAGTTGTATTTTCAATTCATTTGTGATAAACTAATGGTGATGAATCATTAGGCATAACATGACATAGGTTAAATGGCCTGAGCATATGTGATTGTTACATAGATTAATCAATTTTTCTAGTTCATAACTCAACTTTCCTACTAAATATAGAGAACTTATTCTAGGTTATTTGATAACTAGGTTTAGTTAAAGAGCTTATTTTGATTTAACACAACCTATGGGAAAACAGGGTTAACAAAATTTATTGTTAACCTACGATTAATAGTCTCTAAGAGAGGTATATTAATAAGATGATTAAGTGTTCTTATTTATGAGTAGGCTGAGGTTAAACTAAAAACAAGATTTCAAACTCATTCATCAATTTTATCATTTTCTCACTATTTAATTTAAATTGCTTTTAGTAGTTTAATCTTACTTTATTTTATTAAACAACCAAATTTGCCCCCATATCGTAAACTCTAATTATTTTCATTACAAAAATTACACGTACATTCCCTATAGATATGATCCTTACTTAACACTACTAAAAATTTAGTTGTGTAGAGTTAGATTTTATTTTCTAGTGCATTCGATATACTTCAAGAATTTTGGCACCGTTGCCAAGAAGTGTGTTATTTTAGCTTTTCTTTTGATTTTAATTAATGTTTTGTATATATTTGTTTCTAACTAGTTTTTTTAAATTTATTTCTTGATCTTTCATATTTATTAGTGTTTGTGTATAGAAAGGACACTGTTAAGGGAGTATGTCATTATTGGAGTATGTTAAAGCTATTGGTGGAAAATTTTCCCATAACCTATAATCCTAATCCTATAACTCAAGTTCAATAGATCACCTGAACCTTAATTATAGAGGTGATTGCCATTAAAACTACTCCCTAGATATGATGCAAGGTGTATAACAATTCCCACAAAGACCAGAAGCCATTTATTCCAACTTAGGTACATCTCTGGAAGAATTAGTTATGTTTATGGCTATTAATACTCTAAAATTTCATCAGGATGTGAAACAATTATAGCAAGATGCAAGGTCTAAATTCTTGGACTTGGTAAGCTAGATGGGTCAGATGGAGGTAACTATCAACTATCTAAAATCACAAAGCGTAGACAAGCAACCGTCTTAACCTGAGGTGAATCCAGAGAACATTAGTGTGGTAACCTTAAGGAGTGGAAAGGAGCTTGAGAACCTTAAGAGGACTAACTAAGGGATTACTAGTAAAGAAGAAATTGAGAAGGAACTTGAAGGAGAAAGGGATATATCATTTTGCTAAAAAAAATATAAAGAAGACTACTTAAGGGATTGCTTGTGAAGAAGAAGTTGAGAAGGAGATTGAAGGAAAAAGGGATATATCATTTAGCTCAAAGGTAAATACAAAGTCCCTAATTGTTATCAAGACTAAACCTTCACCTTTTGGTAGCAAGTTGGAGAAATTACACTAGGAGAAAAAGGGTGAATAGACATTGGAGTTTTTTCAAGAGTGTAGGGATTCAGTAGAGATTAAGAGTTTGAAGATATGGAAGACATTGAATATGAGTGGTCATCAAGCTAGGCTCCATCTTGAAGAACTTTAAGTGGAAAATGTAGAAGTGGAAACACCTGAGGACCATAATTTTGGAGTTAAGTGAATGACAATAAACAAAGACATTTCTTTTGAGGTAACCTAAGGGAAGTTTGTTTCTTTCATTTACATTTTCGCATTTGTTGTTTTTTTGAATGCTCCATTTCTTACATTTAAGGTTACATTGGCAAAAATGTAAGTTTTAAGTGTGGAGGTGGCGATTATCATGTGTGGTTTTAGGTTATTTGTTTCTTATGTGAATGTGTGTTTTAAAAATTTTTTGTCAAAAAGAGAGAGAATCAAATTAAATCAAACAAACATTTTCTCTTTTTTTATTGCTTCTAGGATTATATAGTCACAATTAGAGAGTGAATTGACTAGAAAATTTTATGGAAACTTGAGCATGTACTTTTATTCTTATGACTGGTCAATTTATATTATCTTTAGAAGAGTAGTAGCTAATAGGTAGACATAAGCCAGTGAGATTTTGAGCCTTTATATACTGACACATAAATATCAGTCTTATTGTCTTTTTTTTTAATTTGTGAACTTTATCACCTATACATCTTGAATTTGCTTTGATTTTCTATTCAAGATTACATTTTCATCGCATGCATTTGTAAAGTCAAGAAGACTTCACTTCTTCTATTGATTTTGCTGAAAGTCAAATAATAATAATAATAATAGAAGTGTGTGAATTGTTTTGATGAATTTGTTAAGTGCATAGATAAATGTAAGTGGCATAAATCATCAAATCAAGACGATACTTAAGTAAAAGTTGAGTAAGACAAATTGTCTAAGATGGATGAGACAAAGTGATTAAGTCTAAGACACCAGACGAAGCATATGAATCTATGTAAGACGATGTAATTGAAAAATGTACCAGAATGTTAGTTAGATGGAGTTAGTTATAGGACTCAACTAATAACAGACTTTAGAAGATTCTACAAGCATATTTCTCAAAAAAGACCATTGGAGATTTAGGTTATAAATATTAGTTATAGTTGTAAACTTAAAAACAAAGGGAGAATTCTGAATGTATAAAATATACTTAGAGAAATTCTATGCTCAAGTGCTCACGCTGTGAAAAATATTTTTGAGAGAAAAGAAAGAAGTAAAGAGAGAAAATACATCTGTAACGTGAAGCTCAAACAATATCTTTTCGAGTGAAAGAAGGGCTAGAGCCTGAAGAGGTTAAGGAAGCAGATAAAGAATACTTTGTGAAAGAGACTTGAAGAGGCTCTACAAGTGTAGATATAATACTTGTAACATTGAAGGAGATATTGAAATCTCAAATAAACTCTAAGGCCTG
>JAOSBK010047650.1:0-18368 GCA_027568895.1 Erythroxylum shatona | reverse complement strand
TGATTCTATCCACTCCCGGGCATAGTTCCATCTTGTTGAAGGTTCTCTAGGACAAGTTCCTATTGGGTCTACCATCACCAACACTCTGTTTTTTTCCCATCGAAGGTGCTGAACGACTATGCCAACAGGCTACTTTGACCATCGAAGCCATCAACGATTGTACGAACAGGCTCTTTTTCCCATCGAAGGTGCCCAACGAACATGTCAAAGGGCATTTTTGCCAACCGAAGTTGCCAAGCGACCGTTCAACGGGTCATTTTGGCCACCGAAGGTGTGCAGTGACCGTGCCAACAGGCTATTTTTCTCGCCAAAGGAGTGCAGCGACCACACAAATAGGTTGTTTATCACACTAAAGGTGCCTTGCGATTGTCGCAACAGGCTTTTTCAGCCACCGAAGCTACCTAGCGACCCTACTAACGGGTTGTTTCAGCCATCAAAGGTGTCCAGCGACTATCCCAAAGGGCTGTTTTTCCCACCGAAGATACCCAACAACTATGCCAGCGGGCTTTTTCAGCCACCGAAGGTGTCCACCGACCCTGCCAATGACCTATTTTTCCCACCAAAGATGCCCGGTGACCATGGCAATGGACTTTTTTTACCAATGAAGGTGTCCAGCGATTGAGGCAATGGATTATTTTAGCTATCGAAGGTGCCCAATGATTGCGCCAATGGGCTGTTTTTTCCACTGTAGGTGACCAGTGACCGTGCCAATGGGCTTTTTTGCCCACCAAACCTACTAAATGACTATGCCAACGGGGTGTTTCGATCATCGAGGGTGTCCAACAATCATGCCAATGGGCTTTTTCAGCCACTGAAGGTGTCCAATGACAGTGCCAACGGGTTATTTCAACCATCGAAGGCGTCTAGAAACTATGCCAATAGGCTCTTTTTCCCTCCTAAGGTTCTCAGCGACAGAGTCAACGGGGTTTTTTGCCCACCAAAGCTGTCAACAGACTATTCCAATGGGCTTGTTTGCCCACCAAGGTTGCCCAGTGATCATGGTAATGGGTTTTTTTAGCCACTGAAGCTGACTAGCGATTATGGCAATAGGCTATTTTTCCCAACAAAGGTGCCCAGTGACCGTGCCAACGGGCTTTTTCGACCATCGAACGTGTCCAAAGATTATGGCTACGAGTTTTTTCAACCATCGAAGTTCTTTAGTGATCGTGCCAATAGGCTCCAATAGGCTTCTTTTTCCTAACAAAGGTGCCCAATAACTGCTTCAACGGGCTTTTTTGCCCACCGAAACTACCAAATGACTGCTCCAATAGGCTGTTTCGGCCACCAAAGGTGGCCAACGATTGTTCCGATTGGTTGTTTATCCCACTGAAGGTGCCTACGGATCATGGAAACGGGCTTTTTTGACGACTGAATCTACCCAGTGACCATGACAATAGGCTAATTTTTCCACCAAAGGTGTCCAGCGATCATGCCAATGGGCTATTTTTCCCACTGAAGGTGTCCAACTACCGTCCCAATAGGTTTTTTTGGCCATCGAAGGTGTCCAATGACTATGCTAATGGGCTATTTTTCCCATCGAAGGTGTCCCACGTAGTGCCATCGGGCTGTTTCAACGGGCTTTTTGGCCACCAAAGGTTTCTAGCGATCGTGCCGACGGGCTATTTTTCCTATCGAAGATACCCAGCGACCATGTCAATGGGCTTTCGCGACCATCAAAGGTGGCTAGCAACCGTTCCAACAGGTTGTTTATCCCACCAAAGGTGCCCACAGATCATGGCAATAGGCTTTTTCGGCCGTCAAAGCTACCCAGTGACCATTCTAATGGGCTATTTCCCACCGTAGGTGCCCAGCGACTATGCCAATGGACTTTTTTGCCTACTAAACCTACTAAATGAATGTGCCAATAGGGTGTCTACGCCACTGAGGGTGTCTAGTGACCGTGCCAACGAGTTTTTTCAACCATCAAAGGTGTCCAGTGATTGTGGCAATGGGTTGTTTCGGCTACCAAAGGCATCCGATGATCATTCCAACGGGCTCTTTTTCCCACCAAAGGTTCCCAACAACCACATCAACGGGCTTTTCTGCCCATCGAAACTGCCAACTGGCCTTGCCAAAAGGATGTTTCAACCACCAAAGTTGGCCAACGACCGTTCCCACTAGCTGCTTATCCCGCTGAAGGTGCCCACGAATCATGGCAATGGGCTTTTTCGACCATTGAAGCTACCCAACGACTATGCCAATGGGCTATTTTTCCCACGAAAGGTGTCAAGTGATTGTGAAAATAGGCTATTTCAGCCATTGAAGGCATCCAACGACTGTGCCAATGAACTATTTATCCTGCTGAAGATGCCCAACAACCTTGCCAACATGCCTTTTCACCCACCAAAGCTGTCAAGCGACCGTGCCAATGGACTGTTTCGGCTACCGAAGGTGTCTAACAACAGGGCCAATAGGCTATTTTGCCCACCGATCGTGGCAATGAGCTTTCTTGCCCACTGAAGCTGCCAAGTGACCATGCCAATGTGTTGTTTCGACCACCGAAGGTGTCCAATGACCATGCCAACGGGTTGTTTTTCCTACCGAAGGTGCCCAGCGACTGAGCCAACGGGCTGTTTTTCCCACCCAAGGTACAACAACTGTGAGAACGGGCTGTTTCATCCACCAAAGGTGATCAACGGCTATACCAACGCTATGTTTTTCCCATTGAAGATGCCCAGTGACTATGTCAACGGGCTGTTTCGGCCAATAAAGGCATCCAACGATCAGACCAATGGGCTCTTTTTCCCGCCGAAAGTGTCCAGCAATCGTGCCAAAGGGCTGTTTATCCCACCAAATGAGCCCAGTGACTATGCCAATAGGCTTCTTTGACCACCAAAGATGCCCAGCGACTGTGCCAACGAGTTATTTTGGCCACTGAAGGTGTTTAGCGACCGTGCGAAGGAGCTGCTTTTCCCATTGAAGATGTCCCGCAATAATTCCACCGAGGCGTTTCGGCCATTGAAGGTGTCCAATGACCGTGGCAACTGTCTTTTTTGCCTACCGAGGCTACCAAGCGATCGTGCCATCGTGTTATTTCAGCCACCAAAGGTGTCTAACGATCATGGCAACGGGCTATTTTTCTCACTAAAGGTGCCCAGCGACCGCGACAACGGACTTTTGTGACCTTTGAAGCTGCCCAACGACTATGCCAACAGGCTGTTTCACCCACCGAAGGTATCCAACGACCATCCCAATAGATTATTTTTCCCACCAAAGATGCCCAGTAACAATGCCAATGGGATTTTTCAGTCACCAAAGGTGTCCAATGACCGTGGCAATCGGCTTTTTCGACCATCAAAGGTGTCCAGTGACCATTGAGCTATTTCAACTACCGAAGGTACAAACCAGCGACTATGCCAATGGATTATTTTTCTCACCGTAGGTGCCTAGCAACAGTGTCAATGGGCTTTTTTGCCCACCAAACTTGCTGAACAACCGCATCAACGGGGTGTTTTAGCTACCGAAGGTGCCCAGCGATCGTGCCAATGAGCTTTTTTGGCCACTGAAGGTGTCTAGCGACCGTGGCAACGTGTTGTTTCAACCATTGAAGGCATCCAGTGACAACTTGCCCAGCGATTGCATCAACAGGGTTTTTTGCCCATCAAAGCTATCAAGCGACCTTGCCAACAGGTTGTTTCGACCACCGAAGCTATCCATCGACTGTGTTGATAGGCTATTTATCCTACTGAAGGTGCCCAACAATCGTGGTAATAGGTCTTTTTAGCTACCAAAACTACCTAACGACCTTGCCAACGGACTGTTTATCCCACCAAAGGGGTTCAGCGACCACAACAACGGGCTTTTTCAGCCATAGAAGGTGTCTAACGACCATGCCAATGGGCTTTTCACCTATTGAAGCTATCAAACGATCATGCCAATAGGCTTTTTTTTGCCCACCGAAACTAGTAAACAACCATGCTAATGGGCTATTTTGGCCATCGAAAGTGTCTAGCGATCATCCCAATGGGCTGTTTTTCCCAACGAAAAAGCTCAGCGATCATGTCAACGAACTTTTTCAGCCGTTGAAGGTGTCTAGCGATTGTGCCAACGAGCTATTTCTCCCACCAAAGGCACCCAGCGACCGTGGGAATGGGCTTTTTTGACTACCAAAGGTGTCCAACGACCATGCCAATTGGCTATTTCAGCCACCAAAGTTGCCCAACAACTATGCTAACGGGTTATTTTTCCTACCAAAGGTGTCCCTCGATCATGCCAATGAGGTTTTTTACCCATCAAAGCTGCCAAACGACCGTGCCAATGGGTTATTTTGGCCACAAAAGGTGGCTAATGACTGTGCCAATGGGATGTTTTTCCCACCGAAGGTGCACAGTGACTGTGCCAATGGATTGTTTTCCCACCAAAGGTGTCTAGCGACTGTGTGAACGAGCTGCTTCGGCCACTAAAGTTCCTCAATGACTATGCCAACGCTCTATTTTTCCCACCTAAGTTGCCCAGTGACTATGCCAATGGAATGTTTCGGCTACTGAAAGAGCCCAGTGACTGTACCAACGAGTTGTTTTTCTCACAGAAGGTGGCCAGTGACTATCCCAATGGGTTGTTTCGGTCACCAAAGGTGCCCAGTTATTGTGCCAATGCGATGTTTTTCCCACCAAAGGTGCCCAGTGACTATGCCGAGATTTTGTTTTTCCCACCGAAGGTATCCAACGACTGTGCCAATGGGCTATTTTGGCCACCGAAGATGTCCAGCTACTGTGCCAATGCTCTATTTTTCCCACCGAAGGTGCCCAGCAACTGGGCTAATGGACTATTTTTCCCACCGAAGGTGCCCAATGACAATGCCAACGGGCTGTTGTGTCAACTGACTGTTTCTTACCCTGAAGGTATCGAGCAATAGCGTAAATAAGTTGTTCTTCCCACCGAAGGTGTCCAACAATCGTGCCCACTGGTTTTCTTGCCCATCAAAGCTACCAAACGACTATGCCAATGTGTTGTTTCGGCCACTGAAGGTGTCCAGCGACCGTGCCAATGTGTTGTTTCGGCCACCGAAGGTGTCCAGCGATGCCAACGGGCTGTTTTTTCCACTGAAGGTCGCCAGTGATCATGCCATCGGGCAGTTTTGACCACTGAAGGGGCACAGAGATTGTGTCAATGCTCTGTTTTTCCCATTGAAGATACCCAATGACTGTGCTAATGTGTTGTTTTGGCCACCGAAGGCATTTAGTGACTGTGCCAACGGACTCTTTTTCACACCGAAGGTGTCTAATAACCGTGCCAACAAGCTGTTTATCCCACCAAAGATGCCGAGCGATCATAGGAATTGACTTTTTTTATAACCAAAGGTGTCTTGCGACTGTGCCAATGGGCTATTTCTTCCTTCGAAGGTGCCTAGCGATTGTTCCAACAAGCTGTTTTTCCCACCGAAGGTGACTAGTGACTGCACCAACAGGCTTTTTGCCCACCGAAGCTACCAAATGACCGTGCCAACGAGCTATTTCAGCCACCGTAGATGTCTAGTGACCATGCCAACGGGCTATTTTTCCCACCAAAGGTACCTAGTGATCGTGGCAATGAGCTTTTTTGACCACAGAAGGTGTCCAGCCATCGTGCCAACGGGCTATTTTTTCCACTGAAGGTGTCCAGCAACCGTGCCAATGGGTTGTTTCAACCACCAAAGGTGCCTATCAGCTCTGCCAACGGTCTATTTCGACCACGGAAGCTAACAACGGGTTGTTTCAGCCACTGAAGCTACCAAACGACCGTATCAACGGGCTATTTCAGCCACCAAAGATGCCCAATGACTATACCAACGAGCTACTTTTCCCATCGAAGTTGACTAGCGATTGTGCCAATAGGTTGTTTTTCTCACTTAAGGTGCCCAGTGGCCATGGCAATGGGTTCTTCTGGCCATCGAAGGTGCCCAGCAACATTGCCAATGGGCTGTTTTGGCAACCGAAGGTGCCTAGTGATTGGTCCAATGGGTTGTTTTGTCCACCGAAGGTGTCCAGCGATTGCGCCAACGAGCTATTTTTCCCACCGAAGATACCCAGTGACCGTGGTAATGGGCTATTCGACTACTGAAGGTATCCGACGACTGTGCCAATAGGCTGTCTTGGCCACTGAAGGTGTCCAGCGACCGTGCCAATGGGTTTTTGGACCATCGAAGGTACCCAATGATCGTGTCAATGGGCTGTTTTGGCCACTGAAGCTGCCAAATGACCATGCCAACGTACTGTTTTGGCCAATCGTGCCAAATGCCTGTTTTTCCCATCGAAGATGCCGTGACAACAGGCTATTTTGGCCACTAAAGGTGCCCAGCAACCTTGCCAATGGGCTATTTCGACCACCGAAGATGCCCAGTGACTGTGCCAACAGGCTATTTCGACCACCAAAGGTGTCTAACAACTATGCCAACGGGCTGTTTCGGGCACTGAAGGTGTTCAGTGATCGTGCCAACGAGCTGTTTTTCCTATCGAAGATGCTCAGTGACCGTGGTAACGTGCTGTTTTGACCATCGAAGGTGTCCAACGACTGTGCAAATGAGTTGTTCTTCCCACTGAACCTGCCCAACAACCATACCAACGGGCTTTTTTGGCCACCAAATTGGTCCAACAATCGTGCCAACGGGTTGTTTCGGACATCGAAGGCGCCCATCAACTGTGCCAACCGGTTGTTTTTTCCACCGAAGGTGCCCAACAATCTTGTCAATGGGTTGTTTCGGCCATCGAAGGTGCCATCGACAGTGCCAACGGGCTTTTTAGGCCACTGAAGGTGTTGGAATAGTTGTTTATCCCACCAATGGTGTCTAATGACCATGCCAACGGGTTTTTTGGGCCACCAAAGGTGTCCAGCGACTATGCCAATGGGCTGTTTTTCCCATCGAAGGTGTCCAACGATAGTGCCAGCAGGCTGTTTGGCCACCGAAAGTGTCCAACAACTATGTCAATGCGATTTTTTGCCCATCGAACCTACCCGATGATCTTGCCAATGCGTTATTTCGACTACCGAAATTGTCCAGTGATCATGTCAATGGGCTATTTTTCCTACTGAAGCTGTCGAACCAGTGTGTCAACAGGCTTTTTGGCCCAACAAAGCTATCAAACGACCATAAGAACGAGTTGTTTTAGCCACCGAAGGTATCCAGCGACTATGCCAACGGGCATTTTTCCTATCGAGGGTGTCCAGCGACTATGTCAACGAGCTATTTCGACCACCGAAGGTACATAGTGAATGTGCGAATGCTCTATTTTTCCCACCAAAGTTGCTCGACAACTGTCCCAATGTGCTGTTTTTTCCACCAAAGGTATCCAACGAATGTGCCATCGAGCTATTTCGGCCATCAAAGTGTGCATCGACCGTTTGAATAGGCTTTTTCAACTATCGAAGGTATCCAACGACTGCACCAACGGGCTGTTTATCCCACCATAGGTGTCCAGCGACTGTGCCAATGGGGGTTTTCGGCCATCGAAGTTGTCCAGTGACTGTGCCAACTGGTTGTTTTTCCCATCGAAGGTGTCCAGCAACAATGCCATTAGGCTATTTTGACCACCGAAGGTGTCCAACGATTGTGCCAACGGGCATTTTTCCCACTGAAGCTGCCCAGCAAATGTGTCAAAGGGCATTTTCGCCCACCAAAACTGCCAAACGACCGTGCTAACGGGCTGTTTCGGCTACCGAAGGTATCTAGTGGCTACGTCAACATATTGTTTTTCCCAATGAAGGTGCGCAGCGACCGTGACAACGGGTGTTTTTGGCCACCAAAGCTACCCAACAACCATGCCAACGGGCTATTTTGCCCACCAAAAGTATCCAGCAACCTTCCCAATGGGTATTTTTCCCATCGAAGATGCCTAGCGACTATGCCAATAGGCATTTTCGACCATCAAAGGTGTCCAATCACTGTACCAATGGGTTGTTTTTCACACCGTAGGCGCCTAGCAACTATGACAATAGGCAATTTCGACCACCGAAGGTGTCCAGCGATTGTGCCAATAGGCTATTTTGGGCTCCAAAGGTGTCCAGCAACCATGCCAACATGTTTTTCAGCCGTCGATGGTGTCCAGCGATCTCGGCAACGGGCTGTTTCCTTGTAACCGTGGTAATGGGGTATTTCGACTATCAAAAGTGACCAACGACTATGCCAACGACCTGTTTTGACCATTGAAGGTGCCCAAAGACTGTGCCAAAGGGCAATTTTGGCCACCGAAGGTGCACAACAACTATGTTAATGAGATGTGTCTGCCAACAAGATGTCCAACGATTGTGCCAACGGGCTTTTTATCCCACCGAAAGTGCCCAGCGACTGTGGCAATATGCTTTTTCAACCACTGAAGGTGCCCAATGATTGTGGCAACGGGCTTTTTCGACCACCAGATGTGTCAAGTGACCGTGCCAACGGGTTATTTCGACCACCAAAGGTGCCCATCAGTTGTTTTAGCCACCAAAGATGCCCAGCGACCATGTCAGCAGGTTATTTCAGCCACCGAAGGTGTCCAACAACCATGCCAATAGGCTATTTTTGCCACCTAAGGTATCCAATGACTGGTCCAATGACAGTGCCAACAGGTTGTTTTCCTACCGAAGGTGAATAATAATCGTGCCAACGGGTTGTTTTCCCTACCAAAGGTGCCCAACAATCATGCCGATGGGGTTTTTCGCCCACCAAAGCTGTCGAACGATCATGCCAATGGGCTGTTTTGACCACTGAATATGTCCAACGACAGTGCCAATGGGTTGTTTTTCCCATCGAAGGTGCCCATCGACTGCGACAACGGGTCATTTCGACCATCAAAGTTGTCTTGCGACCGTGCCAACAGGTTGTTCTTCCTATCGAAGGTGTCCAGTGACCATGCCAATGGGCTTTTTTGGCCACCGAAGATGTCCAACAATCGTGCCAACGAGATGTTTCGACAACCGAAGGTGCCTAGGGACAATGCCAATGGGCTGTTTCAGCCACCAAAGGTGCCCAGCGACTGTGCCAAAAGGCTATTTCGATCACCGAAGGTGCCGAATGACCATGCCAATGGGCTTTTTCAGCCACCGAAGGTGTCCAAAGACCATGTCAACAAGCTCTTTAAGCCACCAAAGGTGCCCAACGATTGTGCCAATGAGTTGTTTCTCCCATCGAAGGTGCCCAACGACCATACCAATGAGCTTTTTCAGTCACTGAAGTGGTCCAGCAACCATGCTAACGGGGTGTTTCGGCCACCAAAGGTTTCCCATCAACTATTCCAGCGGGTTGTTTTTCCCACCGAAGGTGCCCAATGATTGTGCCAATGGGCTGTTTCAACCATCGAAGCTGCCCAATGATCGTGCCAATGGGCTTCTTGGACCACCGAAGGTGTCTAGCGACTGTGCCAATGAATTGTTTATCACACTGAAAGTGTTCAGCGACCGTGCCATCGGGCTTTTTTGGGCATCGAAGGTGTCCAGTGACAGTGCCAATGGGTTGTTTTCCCACCGAAGATGTCCAGCGATAGTGCCACCGGGTTGTTTCGACCACCGAATGTGTCCAAAGATCGTGCCAATGGACTTTTTTACCCATCAAAGCTACCGAGTGACCGTGCCAACGTGCTGTTTTGGCCACCGAAGTTGTCCAGCGATAGTGCCAAATGGCTTTTTTTTTACAAATGAGGCCCAGGAAACGTGTCAACGGGCTTTTTTGCCCACCGAAGTTGTCAAAAAATCATTCTAACGGGCTATTTTGACCACCAAAGGTGTCCAGTGACTATGCCAACAGGCATTTTTCCCACCGACAGTGCTCGGTGAATGTCTCAATAGGCTGTTTCGGTCACCAAAGGTGGCCAACAACTGTGCAAAAGCTTTATTTTTACCATTGAAGGTGCCCGACGACTGTGCCAATGGGCTATTTTTCCCACCTAAAGGTGTCTAGTGAACATGTCACTGAGCTGTTTTAGCCACGAAAGGTGTGTAACGACCATGCCAATGGGCTTTTTCGTCTATTGAAGGTATCTAGCGACCGTGCGAATGAGCTGTTTATCCCATAGAAGGTGTCCAACAATTGTGCCAATGGGATTTTTAGCCATCGAAGGTATCTAGCGACTGTGCCAACACACTAAAGTGTCCAGTGACAGTGCCACCAGGTTATTTCAAACACTGAACGACCGTGCCAGAGGGATTTTTCCCCACTGAAGCTACCCAGTGAATGTGTCAATGGCCTTTTCTCCCTCCAAAGCTGCCAAGCTATTCTGCCAATGGGTTGTTTCAGCCATCGAAGGTGTCTAGTGACCATGCCAATGGGCTATTTTTCCCAACGAAGGTACCTAGTGACTGTGACAATGGGCTTTTTTGGTCACTGAAGCTACCCAGCGATCATGCCAACGTGTTGTTTTGTCCACCGAAAGTGTCCAACGATCATCCCAACAGGCTATTATTCCCATCGAAGATGCTCAGTGACCATGCCAACGGGCTTTTTTGACCATTGAAGGTGTCCACCCATTATGCCAAAGGGCTATTTTCCCCTTCGAATGTGGCCAGCGATCGTGACAATGGGTTTTTTTGACCACCAAAGGTGTCCAGCTATTGTGCCAATGGACTGTTTCAGCCACTGAAGGTACCCAGCGACTGTGCCACCAGGCTATTTTTTCCACTGAAGGCTCCAACGACCATACCAATGGGCTTTTTTGCTCACCAAAGCTACCAAACGACCGTGCCAACAGGCTATTTTGGCCATCAAACAAGTCCAATGACTGTGTCAACGGGCTTGTTTTCCCAACGACAGTACCCAGCGACTGTAGCAACAGGTTTTTCGGCCACCAAAGGTGCCCAACAACCATGCCAACAGGGAGTTTTGACCACCAAAGGTTTCCAACGACTGTGCCAACAGGCTATTTTTTCCATCGAAGGTACCTAGTTATTGTGCCAATAAGCAATTTCGGCCACTAAAGGTGCCCAGCAACCGTTTCCAACGGGCTTTTTCCTACCAAAGGTGCCCAACGACCGTCTCAACGAGCTTTCTTATCCACCGAAGCTACCAAGCAACCATGAGAAGGGGTTGTTTATCCCACTGTAGGTGTCTAGCGATCGTGCCAACGGGCTGGTTTGGCCACCAAATGTGTCCAGTGATTGTGCCAACGGGTTGTTTATCCTGATGAAGTGTCTAGCGACTGTGTCAATAGGCTTTTTCGGCCACTGAAGGTGCCCAGCAACTATGGCAATGGGTTGTTTTTCCCACCAAAGGTATCCGGCAACAGTGCCATCGTGTTGTTTTGGCCACCAAAGGTATCCGGCAACAGTGCCATCGTGTTGTTTTGGCCACCAAAGGTGTCCAACGATCGTGCCAACGGATTTTTTGCCCACCGAAGCTGCCAAGCGACCATGACAACGTGCTATTTTGGCCATCAAAGGTGTCCAGTGACCACGCCAATGGGCTATTTTCCCATCGAAGGTGCCCAGTGATCGTACCATCAAGCTATTTCAGCCATCAAAGGTGCCCAGCGACTGTGTCAACACTTTGTTTTTCCCACAAAAGATGCCTGGCTATTTCGGTCACCAAAGTCATCTAGCGATCGTGCCAACGGGGTCATTTTACTATCGAAGTTGCTCGACAGTCGTGCCAACGAGCTATTTATCCCACCATTGGTTCCCAGTGACCATGGCAATAGGCTTTTGCGGCCACCAAAGCTGCCCAACAACCATACCAACAGGCAGTTTCGACCACGGAAGGTGTCCTACAACCCTGCCAATTGGTTGTTTTTTCCACCGAAGGTCCCTAAGGACTGTCACAACGGGCTTTTTTGACCACCGAAAATGTCTAGCAACTGTGCCAAAGGGCTATTTTTCCTACCAAAGGTGTCCAACAATAATGCCATCAGGCTATTTCAGCCACCAAAGGTGTCTAACAATCATGCCAACCGGCTTTTTTGCCCACTGAAGCTTCCCAGCGATTGTGCTAACGTGCTATCTCGGCCACTGAAGTTGTCCAGCGACTGTGTCAACGGTCTATTTTTCCCACTGCAGGTGCCCAGTGAATGTGTCAATAGGCTTTTTCACCCACAGAAGCTGCCAAGTGACCGTGCCAACAGGTTGTTTCAGCCACTAAATGTGTCCATCGACAATGCCAACGGGCTTTTTTCCCACTGAAGGTTCCCAGTGACTGTGCCAACTGGCTATTTTGGACGAAGGTGGCCAGGGATTGTGCGAACGCTCTATTTTTCCCACCAAAGGTGCCTGACGACTGTGCCTATGTGTTATTTTTCCTACCGATGGTGTCCAACGAACATGCCACCTTGCTGTTTTGACCACCGAAGGTGTCCAATCATCGTGTTGTTTCGTCTATTGAAGGTGCCCAACGACTATGTCAATGGGTTGTTTTTCCCACCGAAAGTTCCCAGTGACTATGCTAATGGGCTTTTGCACCCACCGAAGCTACCGAACAACCGTGCTAACCGGTTGTTTCGGCCACTGAAGGTGTCCTGTGACAGTGCCAATGGGCTGTTTTCCCATCAAAGCTGCATAGCAATTATGACGACGAGCATTTTTAACCACCGAAGGTGTCCAGAGACTGTGCAAATAGGCTATTTTCCCACCAAAGGTGCCAAATGAACGTGTCAATGGGCTTTTTCGAGCACCAAAGATGTCCAACGATCGTGGCAACGTGTTGTTTCGGCCACCAAAGTTGTCCAGTGACTGTGCCAATGGGCTGCTTGTCCCACTGAAGATGCCCAGTGACCATGTCAATGGGATTTTTGCCCACTGAAACTACCAAATGAACATGCCAATGAGCTATTTCGGCCACTGAAGGTGTCCAGTGACCGTGGTAATGGGCTGCTTTGGCCACCAAAGTTGTCCAGCGACCATACCAATGGGCTGCTTGTCCCACCGAAGGTGCCAGTGATTGTGCCGACAGGCTTTTCCACCCACCGAAGCTACCAAGCGATTGTGTCAACGCACTATTTCGGCCACCGATGGTGTCCAACAATCATTGCAATAGGCTATTTCGGCCACCAAAGGTGACTACCGAAGATACCCAGTGACTGTGCTAAGGGGTTGTTTCAACAACCGAAGGTGCCTAGCAACTTTGCCAACGGGCTGTTTCGACCACCGAAGGTGTCCAGCAATCGTGTCAATAGGCTATTTTTCCCACCAAAGGTGCGCAATGACTGTGGTAATGGGCTATTTCGACCACCAAAAGAGTCTAGCAACTGTGCCAATGAGCTAATTTGGACATCGAAGTTGTCCAACGGCTGTGTCAATGGGCTTTTCCGATCACCAAGGTGGCCAACGACTGTGCCAATGGGCTATTTTTCCCACTGAAGGTGCCCAACAACCATATCAACGGGCCTTTTCGACCACTGAAGTGGTCCAACGATCATGCCAACGAGTTGTTTTGGCCTCTGAAGGTGCCCAACGACTGTGCCAAGGGGCTGTTTATCCCTCTGAAGTTGCCTAATGATCATGACAATGAGCTTTTTGGACCATCGAAGCTGCCCAATGACCATGCCAATGTGCTATTTTGGCCACCTATGGTGTCCTATGACCTTCCCAACTGGATATTTTTCCTATCAAAGATGCCCACCGACCTTGCCAACAGGCTTTTACGGCCATCGAAGATGTCTAGTGACTGTGTTAACAAGCTATTTTGCCCATCGAAGGTGTCTAGCGACTACGCCAATGGACTTTTTTGACCATCGAAGGTATCCAATGACTATGCCAATAGGCTGTTTTTCCCACCGAAGGTGCCAAGTGACGTTGCCAATGGGCTTTTTTGACCATCAAATGTGTCCAACGACCATGCCAACGGACTGTTTTGGCCACCAAAGGTGCCCAGAGACAGTGCCAGCGGGTTGTTTCAGCCAGTAAAGGTGCCCAGCGACTATGCCAACAGGTTGTTTTTTCCACCAAAGGTACGCAACGATCGTGCCAATGGGCTTTTTTTCCCACCCAAGGTTCCTAGCAACCATCCCAATAGACTATTTTTCCTACTGAAGGCACCCAGTGATTGTGCGAACGGGCTATTTTGGCCATCAAAGGTGCCCAGCAACCTTGCCAATGGGCTGTTTTGGCCACCAAAGATGCCTAGTGACTATGCCAATGGATTGTTTTTCCCACCATTGGTGCTAAGTGACCATGCCAATGGGCTTTTTTGACCACCGAAGGTGTCTAACGATTGTGCCAACGGGCTTTTTTGGCCACGAAAGGTACCCGATGATTCTGCCAACATGCTATTTCGATCACCAAAGCTACAAAACGACCATGCCAATGAGCCATTTTGGCCATTGAAGATGCCCAACGACTGTGGTAACGGGCAATTTTTCTCACCGTAAATGCCCAACAATCATGCCAATGGGTTGTTTTTCCCACCGAAGGTTCCCAGTGATCGTGGAAATGGGCTGTTTTGGCCACCAAAGGTGTCCAGCGATAGTGGCAATGAGCTATTTCGACCACCAAAGGTGTCCAGTGATCGTGCCAATTGGTTTTTTTCCCACCGAAGGTGCCCCACGACTGTGGTAACGGGCTATTTCTACCACCGAAGGTGTCCAGTGATTGTGCCAATAGGCTGTTTTGGCCACTGAAGGTGTCCAGTGGCCATGCCAACGGACTTTTTCGACCACCAAAGGTGCCTAGCGATTGTGTCAACGGGTTGTTTTGGCCACCGAAGCTGCCAAATAATCGTGCCAACGGGCTGTTTTGGCCACCGAAGATGTCTAATGACTGTGCCAACGGGCTATTTTTCCCATCGAAGGTGCCCAACAACCGTTCCAATAGATTGTTTTTCCCACCGAAGGTGCCTAGTAACTGTGGCAACGGGTTTGTTTGGTCGCCAAAGGTACCCAGCGACCTTGCCAATTGGCTGTTTCAGGCACCGAAGATGCCCAGTGACTATGCCAATGGGCTATTTTTCCTACCAAAGGTGCCCAGCGAAACCAACGAGTTATTTTTCCCACCGAAGGTGCCCAACAATAGTGCCACCAGGCTATCTCAACCATCGAAGGTGTCCAATGACTGTGCCAATGGGTTGTTTTAGCCACTAAAGCCGTCTAACAACTATGCCAACGAGATCTTTTTCCCACCGAAGGTGCCCAGTTGTCATCCCATTGGGCTATTTATGCCACAAAAGGTGCCAAGTGACTATGTCAACGGGCTTTTTCGATCATCGAAGCTTCCTAGCGACCATGCCAACAGGTTATTTCAACCACAGAAGGTGTCCTGCGACCCTACCAATGGGTTGTTTTTCCTGCTGAAGGTGCCCAGCGACGATTGCAATGGGCTTTTTCAACAACCGAAGGTGTACAACGACTATGCCAACGAGCTATTTTTTCCACCAAAGGTGTCTAACGATAGAGTCATTGGGCTGTTTCGACCACAAAAAGGTGTCCAATGACCGTGACAATAGGCTTTTTTGCTCCCAGAAGTTGCCCAGCGATCGTTCTAATGTGTTTTTTCAGCCACCAAAGTTATCCAGCGTCCATGACAACGGGCTATTTTTCCCACCAAAGGTGCGCAACGAACATGTCAATAGGCTTTTTTTCCCACCAAAGCTATCAAGCGATCGTGTCAACGAGCTGTTTTGGCCACCGAATGTGTCCAGTGACCATGCCAACAGTCTTTTTTCCCATTGAAGGTGCCCGGTGATTGTGTCAACGGGCTGTTTCGACCACCGAAGGTTCCCAGTGACTGTGCAAACGCTCTATTTTTCCCACCGAAAGTGCCTAATGACTGTACCAACGGGCTGTTTTCCCATCGAAGGTGTCCAACGAATGTGTCACCGTGTTGTGTCGGCCACCGAAGATGTCTAACGACCGTGCCAATGGGCTATTTCATCAACCGAAGGTGCCCAGTGATTACGCCAATGGGCTGTTTTTCCCACCAAAGGTGTCTAGTGACCGTGCCAACGAGTTTTTTTACCTACCAAAGCTACCGAACGACTGTGCTAACGGGTTGTTTCGGGCATCGAATGTGTCTAGCGATCGTGCCAACAGGCTATTTTTCCTGTCGAAGCTACCTAGTGATTGTGGCAACAGGCATTTTCAGCCACCAAAGGTGTCCAAGGACCATGCTGATGGACTATTTTTCCCACCGAACTTGCCCAATGACCATGGCGATGGGCTTTTTTGACCACTAAATGTGTCTAGCGACCATGTCAATGGGCTATTTCGGCCACCCAAGGTGCCCAATGACTATGCCAACGGGCTATTTTTTCCATCGAAGATGCCCAACGATCGTGCCAATGGGCCTTTTTGCCCACCGAAGCTACCAAACAACTGTGCCCAGTGACTATTTTGGCATCAAAGGTGCCCAGTGACTATGCCAATGGGCTATTTTTTGCTCCGAAGGTGCCCAGCAACCCTGTTAATAGGCTTTTTCACCTATAGAAGCAGCCAAATGACAGTGTCAACGGGCTATTTCGGCCATTGAAGGTGCTTAGCGATTGTGCCAACTGGCTGTTTCGGCCACCAAAGGTGTCAAGTGACCATACCAATGGGCTATTTTTCTCACCGTAGGTGCCCAGTGATCATGCCAACAGGCTTTTTTGCCCACCGAAGCTGCGAAGCGATCATGTCAATGTGCTATTTTGGCCACCGAAGGTGTCTAGTAATCATGTCAATGGGTTGTTTTTGTCACCGAAGGTGCCCAGTAATTATACCAACGGGCTATTTTTCCCACTGAAGGTGCCCAACGACCATAATAACGGGCTTTTTAAGCCACTGAAGTGGTCCAGTGACCGTGCCAGCTGGTAGTTTCGGCCACCGAAGGTACCCAGAGGTCGTGTCAATGGGCTATTTTTCCCATCGAAGGTACCCAGAGACGGTGAGAATAGGATTTTTTGCCCACCGAAGTTGCCAAATGATCTAGCCATCAAGCTATTTTGGCCATCGAAGGTGTCCCACGAGCGTGCCACTAGGTTATTTTGGCACTGAAGGTTTCCAGCGACCATGTCAATAGGTTGTTTTTCCCACCGAAAGTGCCCATCGACTGTGCCAATAGGCTTTTTCAGCCACCGAAGATGTCCAGTGACCATGCCAACTGGCTACTTTGCCCATCAAAGGTGTCCAGCGATGGTGCCAACAGGCTATTTTTCCCACCGAAGGTGCCCAACGATGATGCCAACGGCTGCTTTTCCCATCAAAGGTGCCCAACGACTGTGCCAACTGGCTGTTCGACCACCAAAGGTGTCCAGCGATTGTGCCAATGGGTTGCTCTTCTGACCAAAGGTGCCCAGCGACCATGCCAATATACTTTGTTGGCCACCGAAGGTGCCCAACGATTGTGCCAACAGGTTATTTTGACCACTAAAGGTGCTCAGTGATCGTGCCAATGGGTTGTTCTTCCTACCGAAAGTGCCCAACCATTGTGTCAACAGGTTTTTCGGCCCACCAAAGCTATCAAACGACCATACCAATGGGCTATTTCGGCCTCCGAAGGTAGCTAGCGACCATGCCAATGACTTTTTTGCACCACCGAAACTGCCAAAGGAATGTGTCAATGTGTTATTTCGGCCACCAAAGGTGCCCAATGATCGTGCCAACGAGCTATTTTTCCTACTGAAGGTGCCTAGCAACTATGCCAATGGACTGTTTTTCCCACCGAAGGTGCCCAACGACTATACCAATGGGCTTTTTTGGCCACCGAAGTGGTCCAACAACTACGCAAACGGGCTGCTTCAGCCATCGAAGGTGCCCATCGACCGTGCCAACAGGTTGTTTTTTCTGACGAAGGTGTCTAGCGATTGTGTCACCTGGCTATTTCGGCCACTGAAGGTTCCCGACGACCATGCCACCAGGTCGAGCTGTTTTAACAACCAAAGGTGCCCAGTGACAGTGCCAACACCCTTTTTTCACTCCGAAGGTGCTGGTGACTTTGCCAACGGCTAGTTTCGACCACCAAAGGCATCTAGCGATCGTGCCAATTGGCTGTTTATCACACTAAAGAAGCCTAGTGACCATAGCAACGGGCTTTTTCAGCTATCGAAGCTAACCAGCGACCATGACAAATGGGTTGTTTTGGCCTCTGAAGGTGTCCAACAGCCGTCTCAACGGGTTGTTTTTCCCATCGAAGATGCCCACCAACCATGCCAACGAGCTTTTACGGCCACCGAAGATGTCCGTGATCGTGTCAACGGGTTGTTTTGCCCACTGAAGGTATCCAGTGTGTTGGACCCCGAACTTTCGGTGGAAATTAGAAATATTAAAATGAATTCAATGAGTGTTTTTGGATATGAATTGTGTTATAGAAGTTTTTATGCCTTGAGAAAATTGATGAGAAAAGAATTATTGGATGTTGATGTATTTGATAATTGTGGAGATTTGTATGATTTATGAAATTTAAAGTGAATGAGTTGATTGAAATGAGAGTTGAAAATTGGGTAATGTTAATTGGAGTAAATGGTTTACGTGAAAGTTATAGAGAATGAGAATAGCTTTAAAATGATGTATAATATGCAATTTGTG
>JAOSBK010047605.1:0-18378 GCA_027568895.1 Erythroxylum shatona | reverse complement strand
CCTTAGAATGGACTCTGGTATTCTGCACAAATAATCATCTTTCTATTCCACAACTCTTAGAGCAAATTCCATGGTTAGCTTTTTTCGTCTCCTTGGCAAACCATGCACACGCCTCCCTCTCTTCATGTTCCCAGATCACACACGCACACACAGACCAAACTTTCATGCCCTTACACACCTCCGTTCTAGACCACGCACACACCCAGTTCTGCCGCGCCTCTAGCCCACACACACCTCTCTCTTCTGTTTTTGCTTAATGTGACAATTTAATTTATGTTTTTAGTCCACCGTTCTTATTCACTCCCAAACCAAAACCCTTACAAACCACGTAGGCCCCCGATTTTGCTTGCACGCTATCGCTTGGACCTTCCAGTCCACTGCGTTTTAGACTGCTCTTTTCCTTTTCTTTGTTGCGTTTTCTTCTCTCTACTTGCGTTTTGGACTGTCCTTTAAAGATTTCTGCTTCTTTTGGTTGGAATTATTATCTTATGATGTTGTTTCTACTTTGGCTTTATGGATCACTCCTCTTAATCTTTTTAAACTCTAATTTCTCCAAATAACTTACAATAAAAATTACAAATAAAGTAGCATCAATTATCCAAAAATCATATGATCATAAATAATTCAAATAATAATCAAATAATTCCATAAAAATCAATTATAGTGACAAAACCCCTCCCATCGATATGAATATATATATGAATAAATGAGTTTGTTAACTCCCCCACACTTAGCCTTTTACACGGCTGGGTAAATTATCAGTTAAGAGAAATCTAATAGTTAAACTCAAGGAAAGCAAACATAAAATCGACAAGGCTGGAATATGCAATCAACTCAAACAAACTCTATCCATAATCAACCAACAGTCATGGAATGCTTTGGTGCAAAGAAACTAACAAAAGAGATATAACAATATAGAAGGAAAAGAAACGTAATAGATCTCTCAAGGGTACAAGTGTCTCACTCATCTCTCAAATAGGAAATTTTTCACTCAATCCACCCAGATTAGTACCTACCATAAGCTTATAAAGATTCTGCTATCTCCCTCACTAACATACCATAGATTTATAACCAAGGGGACTTTGTAGGGTTGTAATGTTGATGAAAGGCTAATGAAAGGATGAAATGGAAATAACGAAAAATGCAATGTATGAGCGTTAAGAAGCAACTCAAAATGAACTAAAGTGCAACCATCAAATGAACACCAATGTGTAATTATTAACTTTAAAGACCCAATCTTTAATCTTCAATCCATCAAGAATTTCCTTAATTCAAACTTTATTCTTTTCGGCCAAATTATCGGCGCTTTGTTTTTTCTTTTTCTTTTTCTTTTTCTTGTTTTTGTTTTTGTTTTTTTAACAATCCAAAATGATAAAAATAGCAACATCAATTTTTGCACATTTAATCATGAAGAACATAATGTAACTCATGTAAAACACTTGTTCAAAAGCAATGGAATGAACAAATGTGAAAGGCTCAAAGGGGTAAGCAAAGGTTAAATGAAGAGGTTTGTATTTGGGTACAGGGGTTTAGAAATGAATGCCCCTATCATGCTCACCAATCTAGGTATTAACGCAGCTTTGAAGAAGAATCTATACAAGTTCTGGAGGTTAACCAAGCTAGGTAGAAATCATACAAGATGAGAAAGAAAAGTAAGGCTCAAAAAATCCTTCCAACAAGGCTTTATCTAAGATATTTCCTCCCTAAAATCAAACTATATAACAAGGATGGTAACATTGCACCAAAGGCATTCCACTATGCTAATCAACTAAGAGAATAAAAATTACTTAAATCAAAATGCATTCAAACCTTGACATATCAATGTTCACATGCATAAGAAATAAGGATTTGAAAATAAAACCCAAGGATTGCAAAAGTTAAGTCAGAAGGTGGAAATCACAACAACAAATTGTTCTCAAGAGAAAAAACTAGTCAATTTAGCTCAATCAAACAAACAGTGCTAAATGAAAAGTCACTAAAATGGCAATCTAAGCAGTGGCAAACAATTCAGTAAAAGCAATCCCTCCCCCATACTTAGTCAATACATTGGCCCTAATGTAAGAAAAATAAGTGTAGGCAAAATGGCAAGAGCAAGGGGAAACTAACTAACAAAAACTAAATGAAATAGACAACTACAAATACTTCCTACTAGAAAGGTTCCCTCCCCCACTATTATCTTGGACTATCTCAACAGACAGATATCACCATCAAAATAATATAAAATAAAGGAGAAAGATGGAAGGGAACAACCATAGGATTAGGGGGTCCCTGATCCTTAAGGTGGTGCTTGAGCAGATGACCATTGGCTTGTGAAACATGACTAGTTTCTTCATCTACCAACATTACCATACCAAATGAATGTACCTTGGTAACTTTAAAAGGGTCCTCCCGCTTGGTGACAAACTTCTTGGCCATTAACTTTAATCGAGCCTTATACTTTAGAACTTTGTCACCTTTATGGAATTCTTTCCTCAAAATCTGTTTATCATGAATCATTTTTAGCTTGTCTTTGTAGATTATGGCATTATCATAAGACTCAAGCCTCATCTCTTCAAGCTCTTGAAGTTGCATTGTCTTGTTTTCAAGTGAAGATTCAAGGTTTGTGTAGCACCCCACCTCTCGCAAGACACGTACCTGACATTCCTGGTGATATCCAAGTACATACCCTATAAGGGTGGCATGCTAGCACAGTAAACGGTCGAAACTCATTGCAAATTTTCTTAAACAATATACGCGAATGCAAAAAATCAATAATCAAATTCTGCCCAATTTGTATTTACAAATATTTTTAGTCAAAAGAATTACAATCATTATTTAACTCATCAAAGTTTCAGTAGACACTTGGGCCCATTATAGAACAAAACACTTGTAGTCATAATATCATTATATTTCAAGATCATTTCATATACATTAAGTACCACTTATGACTACACTTTTGACACAATAGAATGAAATACATATGCAGGTGTAAAATGAATCCGTCGTAGAAGTCATACTTGAAGTTTTTCTGGAGACTTTTACCAAACCCTGAAAGCCACATTGTAATTTTTATAAGTTTTGCGAACTCAGTGGAGTAAACATCCTCGATGGGTCACTCATGTAACAAAATATAATCATTATATAATCATACAGTTCATACAGTCAAATAGTTCATATCAAGTTATCATTACATTTCAGCTTTGCAAACCATTCCATAAATTCCAATCATATATGAATGCTATATGTATGAGACTCACACTCGTTTTTATAGTGTTGTGACTGTGTGCCTTTTTAGTCTCCCGTATCCATTACAAACACCGACCTTAGTGTATAGTGAGAGCATAGACTCTACCACAGAGCTTTAAGCTCTCTCAGTAACAGTATCAGTCAGTCGGTAGCAACATCAGTCACAATGGCCTTTATATTACATACTTTGAAATGATATGCATGTCATAATTTAGTCATCAATTTAGTCACTTTCATTTGCATGTATTATCATAGTATAATAGTTATAGTATCAATCACAATATCATTATTCACTAGACTAGGTCTGGCATTCAACTTTTCATTTGTGAATCAGGATATTCAATTAGGAAGCTCATTTATATACAAGTAGCACTTCTAATATTGTTTGCATGCATCAAGCACCTCGGACATATATTGTCTAGAATTCAATACACAATCAATCAATGCAGTTTAGTAATATACAGAACAGAACAAATAAAGTGAGACCATCTTATGTTACTCACAATTGCTCCCTTATGCCTATTACCTTTACATTCCAGCAATATCTAGAAGCGGTCACTCTAGTTGCTCGTCTATATGTAATAAAAATAATTTCATATTACTAGAGCACTTATGTAACAGAATAAATAGATGTATCAATGTTTCATATATCATGCATGTTCAAAGACAAATTCTTATGTATATTTTTGTTGTACATTGATGTACTTATCATTTATATTCCAATTGTATCGAAATTCAATTACTCATTCTCCATTTCAACTGTTTCTAAAAACATTCCATTCTGGTTAACTGTATATGATCAATATGATCTATAAAATGAAGGACTTAAATTTCTCCTTTATGTCTTAGGTCTCTAATGACACTAAGTTCATTCAATTTGGTTCAATATATTGAAAGTTATACTCCAATTATGTTAGTCTAATCTTAAGTTATAACAGAACTCTTACTTCAACTTCAGAATAGAATTTTGAATTCTTCACAACAGAATTACAATTTTACTTCTCCATGAAAATTGTATCTTTATGTCTCTAGTTTTTTTTTTTTGAATCAAGAATCAACTCATTTGGAAATATATAGATCAAGATATAATCAAAATATCGAAGTATGTTCAGTAAAATACTCCAGTTCATACTATTCCAACAGATTCCCCCAATATGATAGGAATCTATTGGTTCAAGAATTAAGTCATTTGGATATCGAGAGAAGAAGTTATGATCAAAAGAAGCAAGACTATTTAATGTGGGAAAAGGCTTCAGGTGCACGATCGTGACCGTTCATGATTGTGAGTTCCCATCTTAAATAGAAAAATCATGATTGTGTTTACACACGATCGTGAGATTGCTTCTCATTTAGCAAAGTCACGATTGTGACTTTATCCATCCAAATATAGTCTATTTTTTCCTCTCATCTCACGATCGTGACTTTTAACTCTCATTAACAACCCAGAAAATTTATCATAGGTGTGCAATTCACATGGACACCCGTGCATGCTTGCTTCACATCAACTTTCTAGAAATATTTCTCTCCATTCCAAACTCATATTTTCTATATTTCTATACTCTGTGCAAGTTCTAAACACATCAAATGCAAGCTTATATAGTGACACATGAAAAATCGAAACCTTACACAACTTTTTATCACTACTGTGTTTTTACTCTTTCTACACTTCTCAAATTATCCAGCACTCTGTAAACTCATATTCAAGTCTAGATAAACTTTTTTCTATCTTTATACATTCACAGCCTTAATTCCTCATCTAAGTCATTTAGTTTATGTATTCACTAAGACTACACTACGTAAACTTCAGATGCATTTATATATATGTATACACCGTAAACATCATCAGAGTTACTTACTTGATTCAACAATTTTGCCAATAGGGAGAGTGAATAAATGCCTCAAGAATAACTACTTGGTGCTCGGTGTTTTGATAAAAGCTAACCTCGGTGAATAACAACGAGAGAGAGCTATAGAATAACCTTCCTTCTAAAACACGTAGCCACGTGTTCTCTTGCATGTAACACCTTTGTCACTAACTCATTAATCCACGTGTAAGTATCACACCTCTCTACATGTCACCATACATGTGATCCATTTGTCAATATTTAATCAGTCCTTGCGTCACACTATAATTGGTCCATATTTCAATATTTTTCCTAGTCCAAAAATACTCCAAAAATCATTATAGTCTCCAATTAAAGTTTTACCACACATAATTTACAATTCACTTTTTAATGCAATTAATCACTCAATTATACTAAAAAATGTCACTAAATACATGAACAATTATTTTAAATATGTCAATAATAGATATTCACATTTGTGTGAATACAAAATGATGCATGAGCATGCAGTGCACTTATAATTTCTCACAGTACACTCAGTTCACAATTCTGGGGTCCAGCCCCGAACATGGGATGTTACAGTCTGCATTACATGCCTTGTTTACCCAATAAGATTTATGCTAGATCTCTATAGGTAGATGGCAAGACTTGCCATAGAGCAACCGGAAGGGAGACATACCTATAGGAGTCTTGTAGGCAGTCCTGTAAGCCCACAACACCTCCTTGAACCTTTCACTCCAGTGTTTTTGGGATGATTTCACAATCTTTTCCAGTATACACTTCACTTCTCGATTAGAGACTTCAGCCAACCTATTTGTCTGAGGATGATAAGGAGTGGCCAGCTTGTGATTAACTCTATATTTAGCAAGTAAAGACTTGATAATCCTATGGTAGAAATGTGTTCTTTGGTCACTAACGATTGCTCTTGGAATGTCATACCTACAAAAGATATGAGCACGTAAAAATTTGGAAATAATAGAAGCATCATCTTTCCAAGTTGGCACTGCCTCTACCCACCTAGACACATAATCTACTGTAAGTAATATATATGAAAACCCAAATGACTGAGGAAAGGGGCCCATAAAATCCATGCCCCAGACATCAAAAATTTCATAAAAATGCATAGGTCTTATAGGCATTTCATGCTTTTTACCTAGATTCCCAAACCTTGAGCACTTATCACAAGATTTGCAAAAAGCAAAAGCATCTTTGAATAAGGTAGGCCAGTAAAACCCACACTCTAAAACCTTCATAGCAGGACAAAGGTAAGGATAGAGTGGATCTCATTATTAGGAACACATAGTCTAATGATCTAGTCGCTATATTGCTTCCAAAGAATTGGAGCATCCAAGCATAGTATCTTGTCTCCCTCTTCAGCTTATCAACTTGAAGTTTTGACATAGAAGGAGGGATAAGATCAGTGACAATGTAATTAACAATATTAGAATACAAAGGATCCTAAACAGCTAAGGTAAAGAGTGAAGGTCAGGAAAAGAATCAACAGTAAGATCAGAAGTGTCAACTCTCTCGGTGCCCTCATGTAATCGACTAAATTGGTCGACCACATAATTATCTGCTCCAGCTCTGTCTTTGATTTCAATATCAAACTCCTGTAGCAACAAAGCCCATCTCAGCAGTCTTGGTTTAGAATGGGGCTTCTTGAACAAGTACCTCACTGCTACATGATCTGTAAAAATAACCACTCGAGAATTTATCAGATACTGTTGAAACTTATCTAAAGCAAAGATTATAGAAAAAAGTTCCTTCTCAGTAGTGATATAATTTACTTGAGTGGAGTCAAGTGTCTTGGAGGCATAAGCTATCACTTTAGATCACTTTTCCTCCTCTCTGACTAAGCATAGCACCAATTGCAAAATTAGAAGCATCATAAGACACCTCAAAGGGCAAATCCCAATTAGGTGCAGTCAAAATAGGAGGTAAGATAAGCAAGGATTTCAAAGTGGCGAAGGCATGTCTAAATTTATCATCAAAGTAAAATTCAATATCTTTTTTCAACAATGTCGAAAAGGGTAAAGCAAGTGTACTAAAATCTTTTACAAAAAGCCGATAAAACCTCGAATGGCCCAAGAAAGACCTCAATTCTTTTAGACAAGTAGGATAAGGAAGTGAAGAAATGATTTCAATCTTGACTCTATCAACCTCAATCCCCTTTCTGGAGATGCGATGACCTAACACTATGTCGCTATTGACCATAAAATGAAATTTCTCATAATTTAAGGCCAATCTTTTTTTAATACATCTACTAAGAACACGTTCAATACTAAACAAGCAATCATCAAAGCTATCACCATAAACTCATCCATAAAAACCTCCATATTTTGCCACAATAAATCATAGAAGATCACCATCATACACCTTTGAAAGGTGCCTAGAGCATTACACAACCCAAATGGCATCCTTCGATAAGCGTAGGTACCAAAAAGGCATATAAAAGTAGTCTTATCTTGGTCTACTAGTGCAATCGATACCTGGAAGTAACTTGAAAAGCCATCCAAGAAACAATAATGAGATTTTCCAAATATTCTTTCCAACATTTGATCAATGAAAGGTAATGAAAAATGATCCTTCCTACTTGCTTCATTCTACTTCCTATCATCTATGCACATTCTCTAAGCATTTTGAATTCTTAATGGAATAAGTTCATCACTCTCATTTCTCACTATTGTGATACCACTCTTTTTTGGTACTACCTATACTGGACTCACCCACTCACTGTCTGATATGGCATATATGGTCCCTACACTCAATAACTTGGATACCTCCTTCTTAATCACATCATAGATAAGAGGATTTGACCTCCTTGGTGATTGCTTAACTGTCTTGGACCTGTCAGCCAAAAGGATCTTGTGTGTGCAAACGAAGGGATCAATTCCTGGTATGTCCCCTAAAGACCAACCTATGTCCCTCATATATCTTTTCAACACAGAAACTAATCTCTCTTCTTCAGAACTACTCAGAGACCTAGAAATAATAATAAGCAATTTGCAATCATCAGTAAGAAAGACATATTTCAAGTTAGGGGGAAAGGATTTCAATTCTAAATTAGGGGGTTGCACAATAGAGGGAACCAATTTTAGTATATTAAATGCATTCAATATGAGTGGTGCATCCGTGTGGCTTTGGGAAGAGGATATAAGTTTAGTATGATGTATATGTCCTCCACTTCCCGACTCAGTGCCACCTTCAAATTACTTGGAAATAGTAGAATTAGGGTCAGTCTGATTAGTAGAAAAAGAAGGTAAATCAGAAGTGAGAGTGATATTATAAGGGGCTAGAGCAATAGTAGGATCACTACTATCGTCTTCTAATATTCCAACACCATTTGAAAGAGAAATCATATCCGTAGCGTGTACAACAACTTCTTTATCATTAGTTCCTGTAAAATTAAGAAACACACCTTCCTTAAGGTTATCAAGTGTAGAATCAATAGCAATATCAAAACAAAAGGATGCATCAAAATTTTGCAAAATGGAAAACCAGTTATTTATCTCTAAACAATAGACACATGATACTTCACCCTCACATCCACAAAAATCAGAAACACGTTGGGGAGGATAGACAAGCAAGTGCATCATGATGATTCCCACCCATACTATAATGGTCAGGATCATGAACATCAGTCTTATGCAAATCTTCCACATCATTATCATGACATTCAATCAAACTAACACCCAAGTAAGAACAATCTTCATAAGCATGGCTCATAGCTTCTGAAAGATTAAATTACACTTCTTGATCCCCAATTCCTATAGTGATAAGCTCTTTCATCATGTTAATTATGGTCTCAGCAGTCAGAAGGATAGAATCGAGGTATTGTGAGAAGGAAGCTCATTAGTTATATCCAGGACATAAAAGTTAGCTGGGAAAATAAGACCTTTGACTTGTGCAAGGATATCCTCTATAATGCTTTTAGAGTATCCCACTGTCCTATCTGCTAGACCAAACACTACACTAGTTTCTTTTAAAACTTCAATACCTAAGGCCTTATAAACAGAGGTTAGCATAACATTAATTGCTGCACCTAAGTCAAGTAAGGCATGAGAAACAGCAGTTCTACCTATGGTACAGGAGATAGCGTAATAACACAAGTCTTTGCATTTAATAGGCAGCTGTGGCTTAAATAAGGAACTAACACTCAACCCTAATTGAATTCTCTTGCTATGCCTAAACTTTCTCTTATTTGTACATAGATCTTTCAAGAATTTAGCACATTTAGGCATCTTTTTAACAAATTCAAGCAATGGCACATTCACCTCAAGTTTGCTAAACATTTCAAAAAATTCCTCATTGTCTTTCTTGTCAACAATATTTTTACTAACCAAGTAAGAATTTGGAAAAGGCAAGTCATGAATGTTTACCTCATCACCTTTGGATTTTGAAGGTGATCCTTCCTCAATTGGTCTTTTCATTATAGTTGTTGCCTCTTCATCATTTTGCACCATTGATTATTTTCGAGACTTCTCTATGAGCTTCTTTTCTTGTAGGCTTTTAGATTGAATAAAAGCTTTCTTCTCAGCTTGGGAGGTTTCTTAAGTACTGTTAGCAGGAGGAGACTCAACTTCTACTTCTTCATTAACTGATTCTTCATCCTCCTCGTTCTCTTTGAATTTCACTTTCTTAGCACTAATTTTCTTACCACTTCTCAAGTTGATTGCATTTAAAGATTTAGGATTTATCACTGTGTTGGAGGGTATGGAACCACTACTCTTTGCTTGTTGTTCACTCAAGCTATTGGACATTTGAGTAACAAAAGTGTTCAAGTTCTCATGCTTAGTCTTTATTTTCTCCAACTTAGAGAACACGTTTTATAGACATGAGTCCATCTTATTCCCCTTAGCATTCAATTTAGCATCGATTTGTGTCTTCTCTTAATCTAATCTTGAATTTATCCTGGCAATGCCCTTAATGATCATAGTTCATCACCCTTAGAAAAAGAAGATGGCGTACCTTGATTAGACACCATTTGATTAGAAGAATTTCCTTGAATATTGCCTTGATCCCCACCCCATCTAAAATTAGGGTGATCTCTCTAACCTGGATTAAAGGTGTTAGAGTAGGGATCCCTCTTTTGATATTGGCTATGGGTGATCTCTCCAACCTGGATTAAAGGTGTTAGAGTAGGGATACCTCTTTTGATATTGGCCATTCCTATTTTGGTAGGGGGTATAAACTTCTTCATGTCTGGCATAATTATTAGAGGCATGCATCATGGATCCACAATACTCACAATCAGCTACTATAGCTTAAGAATGACCTACTGAATTAACTTTTTTGGCCTTCACATTATTCTCCAAAATATTCAGTCTTTTCTCCACTCAGTTTCCCAACGAAGCAATTTCAATAAGAATATCTTGGGAAGAGACCGAAGAGGTATTGTACACCCTCCTTGTGTCTCTAAAGGGGGTCATTGCTAGCCATCTTTTGAAGTAGGTCTTATGCAGCATTGGGACTCAATTCTTTAAGCAAACCATTTGCTGCGGCATGAATTGAGGGCTTATGATATAGAAGGAGCCCTTCATAGAAAGAGTTCACCAGATCATTCTGTGAAATATTGTGGTGTGGACAATGGGCAAGAAGTGTGATGAACCTTGTCTAATATTCAGGCATGGATTCATTATCTCATTATAGAATACTAGTTATCTCCTTCTTGAGCCTGAAAGTTTTAGAGGCAGGAAAATATTCATCTAAGAATGTTCCTTTCAACTGATCCTAGGTTAATGTGGTGAAATGTTGAGGTAGTGTGTAAACCACTCCTTGGCTTTTCCTTCTAAAATGAAGTGGAATGCTCTCCTCACTTCAAGATTTATTGTGGGTGGTTTCACGGAAGAACACACCATGTGCATAGTCTTCAAATGCCTATGTGGATCATCACCTGCAAATCCATGGTAAGGAAAAAAATAATATTCCTTTGATTTCAAAGTTCAAATCATCAACATAAAAGCCATAAGCTTCATAATCAACATTGGAATTATTAATCTCCCTCATGTTTCAATTATCCTCACCATTATTCCCTATATTGTTCTCACCATGTTCATTGTGCCCATTAGGCATGTCTATTATTACCATTATCACCATCCATGGTATCTTGCTCTAATTCAAAATCACCAGTGGACAAGTGTTCATTAGAGATTGCTCTCTCACTAGGCTCGCATTCACTAGATGACAAACTTGATTCTTGTGAAATATGCTCCTCCCAACAAGAACTTGACTTGCCCTCTCTATTCTCCTATCTCTTATAATCTTTTTCACTAACTTCTCAAGTTTAAGATTTAAAAGATTTAGACGTGAAGCCCTGTCACTCCTAGGCATAAACAGTAACAAAAAGAACAAGGTGCAAAACTAACTTAGACAACAGGATTCAAGTAAAAAAAATGGAAGAATTTGATGAATGCAAGTGTGTGTGTGTGTGTGTATAAATGTATAAGTATGGATGACGATGCACTTTATAGTGTGTGTAAGAGTGTGAAAACATGTAATATGCACAATTAATTAAAGAATGTCAAAAACTTCACCAAAATGCATAAAAGAGCAAATTTCCTAAAACTTGACTTAGAGAGTGGACTCTTACACTTAAGAAAGCAACCGAGTAGGCTATAATTAAGCAAATAGGAGCAATGTAATCCAATAAATAACAACCAAGTCAAAAAGTAAGCCAAATCTTTTATCTAGCCAAGAAAAAGCAAAAAAGCAAATGTAAATGGACTATGTAATACCAATGCAAGTATGAGGCTCAACACAAAAATCCCAGTCAAATGTTACTTGACACTTAGCTACTAGGAACCAATTTCTTGGATCCTTGGCAATAGCGCCACTTGAAATAACCTTAAATCTAATGTCACCTTGTGGTTACTTCAAAATTTAACCAAGGATTGCATATAGTGCAACCTCATATTGTTCTCTCAAAGGAATTAACAAAAATGAAATTAATTTCCTAAGTAACTAGATGCATTGCAACCTAAACTATAGAATGGGGTGTGATTTGATCAATTACCACTAAAATTGCAATGAATTAGAATAAATGTAAAGGACTTGTTTTTGGTATTTTAAATCTAAAATGAGTGATATGAAAGGGTAGTGAGTGAATGTATAAAGGAGAAAAGTACAGGTAATTAAGAATGATAAATGCAAACCTCGAGTCAAATAGTGTAGGCAATCACTCAAACAGATATTGGAGTTAAAACAAACGAATCAAGAGTTAAAATCAACCTTTTAATCCAACAACTGAGCCACCTCAAATTGTTACAAAAAATATTTTCCAAAATCCTAATCTACTAACTGCCATCAGAATAGTAAAATAGAACCAAAGATACTAAAACCCAATGCTCAATTTTTACTCAATAATTAAGAAAATAGAATTAATACTAGCAACCGATATAACAATCCAAACATTCAAGCCACCTTGAATAATTACCAAATATTCAATAAAATCTCAATACAAATTCTTGACCCAAAACAGAATAATGAAATTGAACTGAAATCAGCACAATATCAGTTGTTAAACGATAACACAGCCACAAGACTCTTCCAATTCAAAGATATAATCTATACATAACTCCAAACAATTAAATAGTTATCCAAATACCTAGGAATCGCTAAATAATTAAATCGGCAGAAGATAAATGCAGCTTAAACTCCCCTATGAAAACCTAAGCTCTTACCATTGCCATTAAATCAAAGGATTAAGATGAACTAGCTACGAAAAATCATGGGAGATGTTGTTGAAGGTGAGCTCCAAAGGTCAACCATGTGAGGTGAGAATGATGGTTTGGATTTATGGGAGATGAGTAAGAAGAGCTAAAAATCTAGATCCCTAATTTTTCTTCTATCCAGAGCAAACCCCCCCCCCACCTCTGGTCAGGCCTCTCAACCTCCCACATTGTTGGTTTTTCTCTTCTCCTTACCAGACTATGCACACACTGCCTCTCTTCAAATTCCTAGATCACGCATGCACCCAACCCTTCATGCACCAGACCACGCACGCAGACCAGACCTTCATGCCCTCACACACCTCCATTCCAAACCATGCACACACCCAGTTCTGCCATGCCTCCAGCCCATGCACTCTTCTCTCTGTTTTTTTTTTTACTTGATGTTACAATTTAATTCAAGTTTTTGGTCCACCGTTCCTGTAAACTCCCAAACCAAAACCCTTGAAAACCACGCACGCCCTAGATTTTGCTTGCACGCTGTCATTTGGACCTTCTAGTCCATTGCATTTTGGATTGCTCTTTTCTTTTTCTCTGTTGCATTTTTTTCTTCTCTACTTGCATTTTGAACTGTCCTTTAAAGATTTTTGCTTCTTTTGGTTGTTACTCTTGTCTTATGTTGTTGTTTCTTTTCTGTCTTTGTGGATCACTCTTCTTAATCTTATTGAACTTTAATATCTCCAAGTACCTTACAATAAAATTAAAAAAAAGTAGCATCAATTGTCCAAAAATCATTTTATCACAATAATTCAAATAATAATCAAATAATTCATAAAAATCAATTATAGTGACAAAACCCCTCTAATAGATATGAAAATATATATAAATAAATGAGTTTATCAATGATAATGTTGCAACAATCTTTTTTTTCCAAAAAAGACAAGTATTTAAAGCGTATTATAGATTTAGAAATAAAATATATAATTGTTAAGGGGAAGTTTAGAAATAAAAAATGTCAATCGATCACATTAACATCAATCTTATAATTAATAAAAGGATTATTGCTAAAGGCATTTAATGAACACATCAAAAGAATAAGCTTTACCGGGTATCATTAAATAAGATATTATTGTTTATGTACATTCTGTATTTGGCACTTTGAGCTTGTTTATGTATTGTTTTTCACATTTGAGTATCATGTTATTTATTGTTAATTTATATATGAATGATTATGTGAATCTTTAAAGGATTTATCTTTTATACATACATTATTGTTCAACCATTAAGATATACTTATCATAGATCATATTGAGTTTTGAACTAATTTTGTGATACATAAAAGGTAGTATGTCATATTAGAAGACATACAACCACTCTATGATCCTCCAGTTTTTGCTTAATTGTGGTTAATATTTTGACTAAAACAAGGATTTAGCCTTTAGCATATACATATTATGTTGTATTACTAAACCATAATCATGTTACATGAAACAAGTTGGACAATGTTAGATAACTTCATTAAGTGGCTCATATTTTCTAGTTTAATTATCTAAGGGTTTGGAATAAATGTAAAATAAAATAGGTATTTCTTATTTTATATTTTTGTTTTATTTTTTAAATATAAAAATCTATTTGGTCGGTAAGAACCATAAATTTAAGAATTTTTATTTTAAAATAATTTTATTTTAAAATTTTTGGATTATTGTCAAGATATATTTAATATGATTCATTCTTAAAATTATTATTTATAAATAACTTTATAAATAATTTAAATTTCATTGTATTTTTAAAAAATTGAAATATTTTACAAAAATTAATTATGATGGTCATAACTTTGTATTGGTCCTTAATATTAACCAACTCAAAAATATTTACTTTATAAGTAATGAAGTTAAGTTATCATCAAAATGAAAATAGAAAATCAAAATTATCTTTTTTATGTTCATAAATAAAAAGAAACTAAAAATAAAATACAAAAAAAAATCTTAAAAAACTTTTCTTTTAACTTATATTTTGAAAATTGATTTTATTTTTGAATATTTTTTTTAGTTGTAAATGCCATTATAGTTATATTTTTAGAAAGTTTTTAATAATAACTCTACTATGTAATAATTAAAGATAAATCATTTTTGTTAAACATTTGAATAAATAATCTTACATTATGTGATAGTCATTAAATTAATTGTTAATAATAAAAAATAAAAAGAAGTAATTAAATCTTTATTTAACAAGCAACACTTTGCTTTTAAGAAATAATTAATTTTAAGTTTATTTTATATTTAAAATGATTATTTATTCTATTTTAAACAATAAACAATGGTAATTACCTTTTATATTACTAGTAATTATAATTTTTTGAAATTCTTAATAGTTTAAAATTTTTTTAAAAAGCTCATTTTTTATTTCTTATATAGTATCTATTAATAAATATTACAATAATTTTCTCATATTTTTATTTAAAATGTTTAACTTAAATTAATTAGTATTTAAATTTAAAATATTTTTATTTTAAAAATATTTTATTCATGTTATAATTTCATTCTTGATAATTTTAAATTTAGAATAATTTATATATTTTAAAATATAATGAAATATGTATAGTTGAATAATTAAATTAAAATAGTCATAAGTTTTTATTACTAATTAATAATAAAAAATAAATAATATATATAATTAATAACAAAATTATGTTCAAAAAACAAAGAATAGAATTCAAAAGCTCTTTCTAATTTTCTTAACGATGAAAATTTCCAAAAATAAAAACAAATTATCAGACTATGAATTTATGCACTACTATAATTATTTTTATTTTGGACGCTTGGAGTTTATTATATTTGAAGTTTGGAAGTTTATGAAGTTTTTGATCATTTCCTAGAAATGGCTATGATGATGAGAGGTTTACAATTGGTTAATCATTAACATAGTGAAGAATAGACTCATTTTGGTTGAGGTTAGTATTTAGACATTTTTGCATTAGTTTTGGAGATTTATTAAGAATATTTATAAATTAAAACTCCATTTGATCTAAGAATGTATGAAAATTTCAAAAGTTCTAGGTTATTGGTTAATTGAACCAAGCTTTTAAAGGCACAATAGATTTATTCAATCCAAACATTAATTGATCAAAATGAAATTTCAGAGAGATTAGTTGATAGAACTAGTTATGGAACCATTTTTTAAAAGAAAATTCTAGAGACCTAGTCAATCATTTATCCAAAAAAAAAAAAAGAACTGAAAGATGATAGAACATCAAGAAAAATTATGGGAGGTATAGAAGAAACAAATTCTAAAAGGGATAATATAATTTTAATTGTTACATATTAACAATAGTAAAAAAAATGGGTAGCAACTGATCAATTTTTCATAACAAAAGGTTTCTTATGAAAACAAGTTGTGTATATTAGTTAGGGTTGTTAGAATATGTGCTTTCTCTATTATTGAATTCTTGAATGCAATTTATATGATTAATTGCATGTTAAATAAATTGTTCAATTATAGAGGTATGCTTAATTGTTGTAAAATGGTGTGATTATTGACATATAATTATAATACGTATCTTATGTTTAGGCTGTTTTGAAGGTACCATTTGTACAGTTTAAATTATATGTAGGTTTCACATCACATTATGTTGTGATTGATGATTACATTAATTATTGTGATTCAAGAGATATGTGGTAGAGTCCACTTAGTTGAGGTATATTAATTGGTACTAATTAAGATATATGATGATTCCTTATTTGAGACAAATTAATCTAGACTAGAATGATGTGCGTACTATTTTGTTGATCAATATATATTATTTTGGATTAGGTTTAAATAATTATAAAATTATTGGTCGAGATGAAGTATCCAATATCTATCTTAATTAATTATAAGGGATGGATGTTGTGACACTATTGTGTGTAGATATTGATATGATATTTTATGTTAGTGATGCCTATTACTTATGGACATTACATAAAACATAATAAGAACTAGGTAGAAAGATTTTGTAGTGCCATGTAAATATGAATTATGAATTATATATTTTAATCTTACAATTCTTTTATTTACGTTTTTGTTTAGTTGATATAATAAGCTATCTTGGTACATGTGATATTTTAAGCAAGGGTCGAAAGAAGAGCAACTAGTTGGATCTTGTAGTGTTACAAGTTATTTCCTAAAGTGATTAAATGTATTTGTAGATTAAATTTAGTGTTTGATAATTGATGTTATTTTTGTAAAAGTCATCGTATCCATTGTATAAGATTCTCTGCTTTGTGAATGTTTGAGAAGGATCATCGATGTAATCAACATTTTTTTAGTATTTTTTATAAAGAGATTGTTTTTGTAATTCGAACCTTTGATCTTTTGGCCATAAAAAAGCAACTTTTACTCCTTGATTCAAAACTTTCCCTCAATTGATGTTATTTTTATGAGACTGTTTAATGTTTAATGTCATAATTATTTAAGAAATATGCTTCTCTTAATTACTCGCTCCTATTTAAAATAAAAGTCGTTTTAGAGGGATTTTAATTATTCAAAATAAGTTTCGTTCACGATTTTTTATGCATGTTTATAATTTTATTGCCAAAATTATCTTTTAATTTCTCTCACATCTTAATTATAGAGATTATATTTTTAAAATAATTTAATATGTAATTAATAATGATATATCAAATATTTCACTAAGTTTCTTAATAAGTGTTCATCTCTTTAAAATAATTTTTATTTTAAATAGGAGAAAATATTTTATTGAAATTTTGTGAGTTTAGTATGATAACTAGTACCGGCACATTGCAGCAAAAACTGTAAAAAAATTAAATAACTAGAAATCTCTGTTTGATTTATCAAACCAAAAGTAAAGCACCCTTATCTGGGCTTACAGAATACAAATCCCACGTATCTCTCTCTCTGCCTCGTTTTCTTCTTTTTTATTATTTTCTCTTCTCTCTTGTTGACCCGGCACACACACTTCAACAACACTGACACCAACAAATCCCAACAAATCCCAATAAATAGATAACACGTTACCTACTACTTGATTTGATTCCTAACCAGCAATGTGAACATGTGTGAGGCCCATTTCCCAAAGTCTTCATGTGCTTCTCTGCATGGTTACGCATCAGTCATCGAATTAAAAAATAGCTTTGATTAGATCAACCGGTTAAAGTTACAGTCTTACAGAAACACAATAACTTAAAACTTCTATTCAACTTAATTAGTAGGTACGAGCATTCACGGATTCAGAAGCGGAGTAAAAAAAATTTTAATAAGGATAAAAAATTTTAAATAGAGATAAAATTTTATTTTATTTTATAAAAAAATTTAAAATTATAATATTTTTATATAAAATTTTTTAAAAAAAGTGGGGCCACTTGCCCCCAATATGTATCCACACGAGCTTCATTTGAGAAAAAACAAAGGAACGTAATTGTTATTTCGGGTTTTAGAAATCACGTATCATGTCATCGATCCTGAACGCTTCCAACCTAGATTCTCAGCCGTTGCTTCAGTACTCAACGGCTTGAAACACTCTACCAAATAATTGGCACGGATTGATTCTTAACATGATTAAGCTTTCATCTTAATTAGTGCAAATAACTAGCTGGGTCTATATATAGGGCAGCATTTCCCTGACCACATCACAAGCACAAAAGAGA
>JAOSBK010047548.1:0-18388 GCA_027568895.1 Erythroxylum shatona | reverse complement strand
TCATAATCATATGTACATATAACCTGTATGGATTTGTTATGGTATTGAGAATGATGTTGGTTGATGATAAGTAGATGCTGTATGTGAGAATTGTAGATTTGAATCCTTGCTTCTTACAACCTATTAAGCAGGTAAAGGATTATTAGATAAACGAATGGGTCATGCCGGATTTTTTTTTATAGAAAGCAGAACAGTTAGGCTTACTACGGGTTTTCGTGGCATTAAGCCTACCCATTCCCTAGTGCCAACACGGCCCAAAAAGGCTGGTCGTGTCACCCGCCAACAGCGAAACCTCGAAAAGAAAATCCAAAAGTCTTGGGAGATGCAAGGACTTCACGTGCCATCTCTAACCCCATCACCTCTACCCTCTTCATAAACTTTCTAAACTCCCTCTTTGTTTGTTTTTATTTTCTGTATTTATTTGATAGATATTTTTAATTCTTTTGTGACTATACATGGGTACTTGTTTTATGATGTGATTTTTGGTTTTAGTAATTGTGTTTTGTTTGTAGTATATTAGGTTAGGAGTTGTTTCCTTGAAATTCTATCATAGTAGTCAGAATATGATTGAGTCATATGCTTAAAGATTGAATTATACCACTTGGATAAAATGTGAACCATGCAGATTGGCTGAAGTAGTTGGCTATATAGGCTTACTCAGAAATTGATACTTGAGTGATTAGGTGATGTGTAAAAACATGATGGATTTTCATTTGAGCCTAAGTGAGGAGTTGAGCCTATATCACTTTATTCCATGGTCATATCATTTCTTTGATTATGTGATACTCCCATAGGTAGTACACCCAAAACTTGCCTTAAACCAATTTTAATATACCAAATTCATGCTAAATAGAAATGGTTAAGGCCCTCGCTCTTTTAGCCCTTAACTTAAACAACAACCTATGTCATTGTCCCTTGCAAACCCCTTAGAGCCTTTGATCTTTTTGTTTGTAAAAAACCTTCATTTTAAACCTTAAACTCTATTAGTTTACCCTATCACAAGTTTAATAGAGTGCTAAGTTGCATCAATTTAGGATTCTTGACAAAAAAATTTTCTAAGACACTTTGAGTAGCTTTCTTCATACCTATACTTTTATAGCACATTATATGTAGCTACTAATGTTAGTTGTGTTTCTTGATTTTTCTGAAAAGAAAGGAAAAAAACAAAAAGAAAAAGAAAAGGAAAAGGAAAAGAATGACATATACTAGCAACAAGAAGTGGGGAATAGCTAGTTATATCCATTCATATGTCTCATAAATCATTTTGTGTCCCTTTGCATATTTAGTACTTTGTGAGTGCTTGTGATGAGCCGTCAAACCTCTTTGACATATCTTAAACCCTTACCCCATTATAACCCTCAACAAAGTCCTTTTGATCTATTTTTGCATGTAATCACTGTGGAGAAGAATTGGTATATTTGTAAGCCTATGATACTGTACTTTTCTATAGGGAGCCTTGAACAAAACACTAACTTTAAACACTTGAGTGAAATAAGTGAATTCGGTGAGGAAGATCCATTTTGGATCTATGCTTGCCTTTGATTGATAGTGTCAAAATTTGAATTTGATTATGTACATAGTCATGATGTGTGTAGTAATTGGACATTCAAGTGGCCAAAGTTTGAAAGATTACATGTTCTTAATCCTTGGGATGATGAATTTATAGAATGGAGTGGTTGTTTCATCTGTTTTAAGTGCTCCTTTGTGGGTTTTAGTTCTAGTTTATTTAATCTTTAGCATTTTTTTGCATCTTTTCTTAATTTTTGAAGTGTTTAGTTTTTTCTTTACTACAACGTTGAACTTTTTGATCCCTTTTGTGTTATCCTATATTTCGAGAACTCATTGAGCCCTTTTGTGTTGTCCTATATTTCAAGATACTACTATATATTGATATGTACATGGTTGTGTATGAGTTCATATATATATATCAAATTATACTATGCTGCTGAAAGAGAAAATAATCAAGATATAAGGGCAAGAAGACTAGACTACAACCCAATGATGTATTTCATGTCCAAACAAATACAAATATTAGAATTTATCAGAAACTCTCGATGTGAAATGATGACAGTCCTAGACTTCACACAACAAAATACAGATTGGACCCGAAGATATGATGAAGATGGAAATGAAATTGCACCACCACCACCATATATATATATATATAACTTAAAATTAAGTAACGAAATTATTTCGGTTGATATTTCAATCCAATATTCTAAACTTGTCTATCTCATTCAATCCACAAAATAAAATTATTCATAAACTATTTATTGATTGAAATGCGCTCACACACAATCGAACAGTGATATCATACCACATATTTTTCAAGAAACAACCTTAGCCTCAATAATGAAAAGGAGTTTCAGCTTCAACAGTTAAAATATCATTCATGACATAGCCCATGAAGGCATCACGAAGATCTTCCAACGGCCTAAACTTTTGACAGCCGAACGCGTGAAACTCTGTGAAACTGTACCGGTGACTAACTACACAAGAAAAACAAGAATAGCCAAATCAACATCGTTTAATTAAATAAAAGTCTTATATGATTCGCAAGTAGTATAATAAAAACAATAATAAAGTCTTGAGAAAATTCAGCAGTACGTCGTAAATTATTATAATTGAAGTCTTTTATAGTTCAACAATATTAATATTGCAATGCATTGAAGAGACCAATCTTATAATCAATGTAAAAATAATTAAAACAACGAATAAGCTATGATTAAAAGTAAATAAGAATTCAAGCTGGGAAAGAGAACTTACAAGTTACTTTGACATGCCGATCCTTGTCTTTGTTCAATACTTGCAGCTGGTAATTTGCCCATACTTGTTTATTCGGTCCAAGCTTCTTTACTTCTATTAGATGTAAAGACTAAAAAGACAGACAGAGAATTTCCTGTTCCAGCACCAATTCCTTGGGGATCAACCTGTATTCTCCTGAAAATATTATGGAAAGTGGCAAAGTAAATATATATTGTAAAAGTAAGTCTACAATCGGGATTTAAGGTTGGCATTTTAGTACCAGTCTAAACCCGAGTCAAAACTGATAAATATAACCTTTTTTATTATTTTTGATTCAGGATTATATATGCACCATTTTTTATTTTCCGAGGTAAATATTATGGAAAGTGGAGAGTAAAGAGGGGTGCTGGCCAATTTCGAAAAATTCGGAATTTTCTATGTGAGAAGACTATTAGATGGCTCCTTCACCGTCTGAATGGATTCAAGTATTCCAGATGGCTTGATAACGAAAACCTCAGCTCCAAAGACACAGGTATCATCGACAATGTAACCATTAAAAGCATCATTAAAAGTTTCTATAGGAAGAAATTGATCAAAACCCTATACAGTTTTCATCTCATGAAATTGCTTCACTGCCGCATCTACACACAACAATTTTCAATCAGTGATTAGTAAATCAAATCCATGGAAAAAAGAGAGTGTGAGAAGTAGGATTGACGAATCTAATTCCAGTTTGATAAAACAAATCGTTTTGATCTCGGTTCAAATCCGATCGAACCGTATCTTTGAAGTGCTAGTCTTTGGTCCAACCTATTATCATTCCTAACAAGAAGGAAGATGAGCGTATATATCTTGGATAGCCAAATACTTGTTCTCTATTTGGTTTAAGACAAACAATTTAAAGTCAACGTTGACCTCCCAAGCTTTGGGAATTGAATCCGTGTCTTGTATGGCCAAGTAAAGGGAAATGTGGTCCTTTCCATTTTCAAGAGGTGATGTCTTTCCTTTTGGATAGAGCCATAGCCTCCTGCAAGTGGTACAAGAAAAAAAGTTAAGAAAAGCACATAGAGACCATCTGTCCTCTTAGATAGAGCCATAGCCTCTTGTAAGTAATACAAGAAAATCTCCCTCGTTATGGACCTAGTAAGGGAACATACTTGTTTGATACTGTACTCTAACCCAAAGCATTAAGGTATTAAATTTATGAGTCTTTTTTACTTATATGCCCTTCACTGATTTCATTTCTTTCCAATATGAAATTCCCACTCTCACTCGATATCTCAACAAATTCAAATAGATAATTTAAAACTACGTTATTTTAGTTAAATAATTAAATTATTTAAACTTTTCTGTGCAATATTTGGGATCTATCTTTCAGGTCCGAACTTGGCCTAGGCCCAACTTTTATCACTAGACAATATATTAATTAATTATTTACAAGCTTGAGAGTGAAAGAGGACAAGCCATTTTTAACCCCCAGCTTCGAACGTAAAAGATTCATATTTCTCATGTTTCCGTCCAGTAAAGAAAATTGTTTTATCCTAGTAGTGAAATCCTTTGGAGGAAAGTCTCTTTTGGTTCTCATGATTCCTGGAAAATGGGAAGCATGAAATTAGCAAAAAAGAGTGTGAAACCCAAAAGCTGCTAAAGGACCTAGAGATTGAAAAGAACATATCGAGTTCTCTAATACTACCTTTGCTCTGAGTCCCCATTGTAGAATATATGCTCTGAGTCCCCATTGAAGAATTCAAGAAATAAGAGACGAACCAAGAAATGCACAGTACCTTGTAAAAGAGTGTCTTGTGTCTGGAAAATTACCCTAATTAGAATCAGAGAAGGCTTTGAGCTAAAGGTCACTATTGGAAGGAAAGAAAAGGCCTTGCCCAACAGAACCTTTTAAAAAATGAAGAACTCTGTACGCAGCAGCCAAGTGAGTCGTCGTAAGAGAATCAAGGAATTGCACCAACTGTTGAACAACAAAAGAAATATCATTTCAGGTCGTAGTCAGATATTGAAGTTTACTAATTAACATACGATATTGTGTAACATCCTCCAATAGCGTACCCCCATCTTTGGAGAGCTTAGTTTCTGGTAGAATAGGCATAGAGACAGTTTTAGACTCAAAAATTGAGTAGCCCTAAGCAAATCAAGAGTATACTTCTTTTGACAAATATTGACGCCTCACGTAGTTTTGGCCACTTCCAGTCTAAGAAAAAACTTTATCTCACCAAGATCTTTAATGGTAAATGCATTATGCAGATGTTGTTTTATGGTACAGATTGCTTGTATATTATCACTGACCAAAAATGACATCATCGACGTACATCAAAAGGGCCATAAAACTCCAGGTGGTAAGTCGACAAGATCCCAAGTGTGATTCTACTAGAGAGCATCGAGTTTCGCCTGCATGGCTTGTCTCCAAGCATCAATCTAAACTGCTTGTTCATAAGTGTGAGGATCATGATCCTGATCTACAACAGCTGAAAAAACATAATGTTTAGGAGTAAGATGAGAATAAGAAAACACATGAGAAAGTCGATAAGGACTAGTTCATCGAATAGCCATGCACTGATAGTCAGCTAGGTGCTACGGCAAGGACTTCGTTCTGGTGCTTCTTCTTAAAGATTGAGGCAGAGGCTGTTGAATGGGAGCGAGATCATGAAGCTGACTGTCAGGTTGAGTCATTAAATTAAGACCATCTAATGTTAGTGAAATAAAAAGAGAGAAAGTGACGTCTGATACTGGTAATATGGATACACCAGGAACAAGAGGAAGGCTATCATATAGCCACTGAACCGAAGAGAAAGGGAGAATTAAATTATTAGGGCTGGAGCCATCAAAGTACTGCATATCAGATGTTAGTGTGGTGAAAGGAAAGATATGCTCATAAAAAGAAACATCCTGAGAAATAAATAGCTTTTGAGTATTAATATCATATAGTTTATAACCCTTAACACCTAGAGAAAAACTGTAGAAAACAGATTTGATACTAAGGGAATCAAATTTGTTTCTAACGGTGGAATGATTTGAAGTAAAAGCAAGACAACTAAAAACACGTAAATTAGTGTAAGTGGGTGGTTTAGAATATAAGACTTCAAAAGGTGATATGTTACGAAGAATGGAATGCAATACACACTCACCCCAGAAGGAAATAGGTAACTTAGCATGAAAACGTAAAGCTCGTGCGACATTGAGAATATGTTGCTATTTGCGTTCCAAAACACTATTTTGTTGAGGAGTTTTAATGCACGACCGTTGATGAATAATACCTTTGGAGTTATAAAATTTTGGAACATTGAACTCTTGGCCATTATCATTTCTGATGCATTTAACAGTGAAATTGAATTGAGTAGAAACATAAGAGATAAAATTTTGCATAATTGTCCTGGCCTCTGATTTGTGTTGCATTAAAAAAACCTAAGTAAATCTACTAAAATCATCAACAAGAGTAAGAAAATATCAATGGCCTTAAAAGTGGGAGCGTAATTGTCCCCCCAAATATCAATATGAATCAGGTCAAACACAGCATTGCTAACAGAGGTACTGATCAAAAAAGGCAAGCGTTTTTGCCTTGACATGTGACAAACATCACAAGGTTCATGATGAGAAATAGAAGGAACTATTGAACGTAAACGAGAAAAAGGAAGATGACCTAACCTAGCATGCCAAAGTAAAGTAGTTTCTTTATTATAGAAGACAAAATTAGTAACGACGATAGGTGAAGCATGGAAAACATCACTAAAATTAAATTTGTGCAATCCATGAGAATGCTTAGTAACCCCAATCATCCTCTATGGCTGGATGCTCTGAATTATACAATGAGAAGGTGAAACAATTAAGCAACAAGAGAGGTTACAAACTAACTTACTAACAGAAACAAGATTGAAAGTAAACTTCAGCATGCATAAAACATTAAAAATTTGCAAATCGCTATTTAAATGAATAGTACCCACATGTGTAACTCGAACCTTTCACTTGTTAGGAAGAGTGACATAAACATTAGGAACTATTTTATAAGAATGGAAAAAAAAGATAAGGAACATGCTAGATGATCTGTAGCACCGGTATCAACTATCCATTCATTGTAATGAAAATTATTAGTAGTAGAAATATTTAAAGAGATGTGAGAAACTATCTCACCATTTGAAGAAATTAAACCTAAAGTAGAAGTTAGCTGAATAGAATTCGATTGAGTCACTGAATTCACATGATGAGAGGTAGAAGACATTAGCGTAAGGGCGATTGGTAAATTTCTTAGAAGTCTTCATATTGGGAGGATAACCATGTTTCTTGTAGCATCCATCGATAGTATGACCTTCCTTTCCACAGTGAATGCAAATTGGCTGGACTAAACTACTGAAGTGATTTTTAGGTGCAGTAACATTGACTCCTTTAACAATGAAAGTATTAATATCATGAACCAAAGGATGTTCTTGTTGAATAACCAAAGAGAATGCTTTATTCAAAGAAGGAAAAGGATCCATTAATAAGATCTGCAACATCACAGTCGGATAAGACTCATTTAATCCTTTAATGAAAACCATGACTTGATCATGTTCATGGAAATCTCTAATATTCTTAGACAGCCCATAAGAACACTGAGGAGTATAGGAGCAAGATGGGAGAGGACGCAAGATTTGTAACTCATCCCACAAGATTTTTAGTTTAGTAAAATATTCATGAACCGATAAACTACTTTGTTGACAAGTATAAATTTCAAGCTGAAGGTCGCAAATACAGAAAGAATTGCTTTGAACAAATCTTACTTTGAGATCATTCCATATTTCATAGGTTAAATCTAACCAAATTATTAACTGTGCAATGGAAGGGGAAACAGAGTGAATAAGCCAGGAGATAACCAGATTGTTGCATCTCTTCTAAGGGATGAACAATGGATCGGTGTGCAGTGGCTGCAAAATAGAACCATTAACAAAGCTAAGTTTGTCCTTGGAAAGCAACGACATTTTCATGGCTTGTTTCCATTGGTTATAATTCGATCCTGTGAGAACCGAAGATACAAGAACCAATGTCAAATTCTCATTAACATCAAGAAAATACAGACTGCACAAATTATCCTCTGGTTTGGACATCGAACCAGAGGTGTGATTAGCATACCAAGCATTGAAGCTGGCCATAGTAACACGGTTAACGTAAAGAAAAGGAAGGAAATAATATAGATAAAGAAACGATAATGTTTCTTGGACATAAAGAATGGAAAAACAAGAAAATCTAGATATCATATAAAGAACCCAGAAAAACTTAGAGAAACAAAAACTTTTGCTCTGATACCATATCAGAAAATCGAATTGAGAGAGAATCAAAGTCTATCTTATTTCATCCAAATGAAGAATATTTATACTGCACATGTGAAGAAGGAAGAACTAACTAAACTGTTAACTAATGATTAACTAATGACATATATAATTCTAACAGTGTGAATGGATTCAAGTATTCCGAATGGCTTGATAACCAAAACCTCAGCTCCAAAGACAAAGGTATCATCGACAATGTAACCATTATCAACATCATTAAAAGTTCCGATGGGAAGAAATTGATCGAAACCCCATACAATTTTCAACTCATGAAATTGCTTCACTGTCGTATCTATAGACAACAATTTTCAATCAGTGATCAGTAAATCAAATCTATGGCAAAAAAGAGAGAGTGAGAAGTAGGATTGACAAATCCAATTTCAGTTCAATAAAACAAATCGTTTTGATCTCGGTTCAAATCCGATTGAACAATATCTTTAAAGTGCTAGTCTTTGGTCCGACGTATTATCATTCGTACCAAGAAGTAAGATGAGCGTATATACCTTGGACAGCCAAATACTTCTTCTCTATTTGGTTAAGGACAAACAATTTAAAGTCAACGTTTACCTCCCAAGCTTTGGGAAGAGAATTTGTGTCTTGTATGGCCAACTAAAGGGAAATATGGTCCTTTCCATTTGCTGGAGGTGATGTCTTTCCTTTTGGATAGAGTCATCGCCTCCTGCAAGTGGAACAAGAAAAAAAGTAAAGAAAAGAACATATAGACCGTCCGTCCTCTTGGATAGAGACATAGCTTTCTACAAGTGGTACAAGGAAGATCTTTTTTATTTCAAACCTAGTGAGGGAACAAATTTATGGGCCTTGATACTATACTCTAACTTAAAATTTTAAGGTATTAAATTTATGGGTCATTTCCATTTATATACCCTTCAGTAATTTCATTTCTTTTCAATGAGAAATTTCCCCTCATACTCGATAACTCAATAAATTTAAATAGATAATTTAAAAAAATATTATTTTAGTTGAATAATTAAATTATTTAAACTTTTCTATACAATATTTGGAAGTGACTTTCAGGTCGAACTTGGCCAGGCCTAATTCTTAACACCAAAAAATATATTAATTAAGTATTTAAAGGCTTGAGAGGGAAAGACGACAAACCATTTGTATCCCTCAATTTCGAAGGTAAGAGATTCATACTTCTCCTGTTTCTCTGCCAGTAAGGAAAATTGTTTTATACTGATAGCGTAATCCTTTGGAGGAAAATCTCTTTTGGTTCTCATGACTCTTGGAAAATGGAAAGCATGAAATCACAAAAAAAAGAGAGTGAAACACAAAAGTTGCTAAAGGACCTAGAGATTGAAAAGAACATACCGATTTCTGTATTACTATCTTTGCTCTGAGTGCCCATTGCAGAATATATGCTCTCTCAGTCTCAGGCCAGCTTACCACACTTTGCTTAAGCACTTGTATTTGATGTACACGATTAGTTAAGCTAGTCTATTTATATGCTTGTTGAAATATAAGGAAGCAAATAGTACATAAAACTGGTAAAAGTCCAAGTTTCCCAATTAAACGCCTAAACAAAGACTTGAGAAAAGAAAATAATTAGTAAACATTATAAGTGTTGGTGAATCTGGAAGAGGATGGAATCGTGAAGAGGGAACGTGCATGGTGGTGATGATATATAGAATAGGATGGGATGTTTTGCTTGAGAAGTCGAATGGGATTGGTTGGGGGAGAAGAAAAGGGATTGTTTGTTTGACATGAGGAGAAGGAAAGGGATTGTTTGTTTTGACATGAAAATAAGTGATTCATTGAGTGAAGAGGGAAGCAGAAATAAAGAAAGAAAGGAAGACAAGAGATGTGATGTGGTGTGGGCTGCATTGCACAGCACTGCACTACGGGCAAGATTTAGTATTCTTCAAGGATGGGTAATCGCGGGAGTTTGAAAGTCGTAACTGTAACCGTTCTTTCAATTTCTTATTACAATGGATCTTCATTCACATTCGGCCCATTGTTTAGGTCCGCTACTCTAAGCATCCATAAATTCATTATCGCTTGGGAATTTTTCATTTGAGTTAGTAATGTCGTGTTTATAAACAAACCACCAATTATTATGATTTTTTTATATGTATTGAATTTATGAATAGAAGAATTGGATCATCTTAAATAAGGAACATGCTTGCTAGGGATATTTAACAGGGTGAAATCTCCATTTTACCCTACTAAATATCCCAATAATAGACAAAGGTTAGTTACGAAGAATGTGGAAATGCAAGTGGGCAACTATGTCGAATGTCCAATGATCCATTTGCTTAGGCTTCAGCAGACATTCTGTCAACTTTAAAGGTCTCGACCATAGCTCCCCCTTCTTACTCCTACTCATTCTCTCTTTCAAAGTTTGAAGGTTAGTACTCAAATAAAGAGAACAATGGTAAGAATTAAAATATACTACTTATGACTCATCATCTTTATCTTTGCAACATATGTTGGTCTTATTAAATGTTTTCTCATCCAAGATTTTCTTGACATGTTTTAGATTAGAATATGTCTTCCCAATTTGATGTGCTTGATTAGCAATATCACGCAACTAGTTATGAAAATTTCCAATTGTTTCACTTTCCTCCATCTTAAGTTATTCAAATCTAGTAGCTAACATCTGAAGTTTTGATGCTATCGCTGATTTTGATCCCTCATTTATTGTTTGTAATGTATTCGAAGCTTCTTTGGCTAATTTGTATGCTGATATCATATTGAAACGTCCTTCATCTACAACATTGCAAATTGCATGCATTGCTCCTCTTCTTCAAACTTCGTCCATTCAAATGGATCTTTAGGTATCGCTCTATTCTTTTCATAATTTGTCATAAGATGAGTCCATTCATTCAACACAGAAGTCCAAGCTTAAGTCCCTTATGCTTGAATAAACACTTTCATATTAGATTTCCAAACAAGATGTAAACATCAAGTAAAGGTGACCTAGTGATTGATGCCTCTTGTATGGTAGTCATGAATGTGAAACACTGTTCTACACTAACTTATCACATCAAGTTTTGATAAAATGGACCTTGCTTTGATACTAATTGAAAAACCTGAGGTTGAAGTTCTGCAAAATTCCTATTATGTTGTAGCTGCTTCAAACTAAAATTGATGATTGCTTATCAAAAAGTAACTAGACAAGTAATTGTGATTTTTCATAATTTAATTACAAGTAAAAAAACGTAATGTATAGCAAATAAATCAACACATGAAATTTGTTATCGTAGCTTAATACAAACGACCTGTGTCTATGGGGCCATCTCCTAGATTAATCTATTTTCACTGAAGTATAACAGTCTAACACAAGGTTATTATGAACACCACTCACTCCTTGGCATTATCCACTCGTACTCAAACCCCTGAAAGTTATCTCATACCTAACAGTATGACCATCCTATGCTAACCTCTATAAGATTTTGAAACAATAAATGATAACAAAGATAAAAACATCTCAAGTGATTAAATCAAAACCAACATAAACAAAAAGAGACTTGAGTCAAATAAATACTCCCCTATATGTGTGTTGCTGCATTAAACCATAATCTTAGGAAGTCGTCCATAAACAATCTGTTGCGAACCTTTTAATTAATCACCAAAGAAACCTACACACAAAAGTCAAAAAAAAAACATTATGAGAACATGTAATTAATCATGGAAGCACACCAAAAATGTAGCTTTAAAAATTTATAGATGTACTACCTGTTTATCTGTAACAAATCCTACCTTATTTAAAATTCTATCTCATGATAGATTTACTGCATGTTTATCTATAATAAATCCTACCTTCTCTAGGATTCTATCTCATTTAGGATTCCTTCCCTCCACATTAGCTTAAATTACAAAAATAATACGTATTCCAAGATGGTGGAATCCTATACCAAGTTAACTTCTTATTAAAAAAGATATACCAAATATATCAACATACATATAATGTCAAAAATAAAATATCATAACTATGTGGTCAACATGAATGAATTGTGTTGCCTAAATTCTTGATGAATTACATCCCTATAAACTACTTGAATAAGGTCGGCTTTAATTATTAGAAGAATATAGTGTTATATATAACATCTCTATGCTATAAAATGTTGAATTTAACACTTGCAAATTGGCACAAACAAACATTCACAATTATAACAATATTTCTAAAAGTGTGCTTCAAATTATAAATGTCTAATATAAACTCAAACCATTAAGAAACACAATTTAATATTATTGCCTAATAAATAAACAAACCTTATTTTTTACTAGCACAAGCTCCTTAAGCCTTGATCTTAAAAGTTGCAAGTATCACTAAAAAGAGTAAAATCATAATTGAAAGTTCTAACTTTTAGACCAATGCATAACTTTTTAAACGACATTAAGTAAATGTGATGATGATAGGACCTAGTGACTCCTCCTCAATAGGACCACAGACATCTAAATATACGAATTCCAATAACTCCAACTTCCTTGTAGAACTTCTCTTTAAAGAGACTTTATGTTGTTTTCTAGCTAAACAATGATCGCTAGGATTGAGAGATTGTGAGTTCTTGACTGGGATAAGGGATTTTCCAACTAGCAACTTTAATCCCTTCTCACTTATATTCCCCAATTGTTAATGCAACATATTTGGTGAAGTTTCCTCTTCTGTTATGTTAATTCACCACCACATACCTTTAAGTATGTCTTGTATAGCGAGCAACATAACTCTCCTTAAGAAATCATCATTGCGTCTTTGGACAGTTTCCACTTCCTATCCCTAAAAGTGTGTTTAAATCCTTCTTGATCTAAGACATTTGCTAATAAATAGATTCAACGTTATATTAGGGATATGTAATACATCTCTAAAGGTTAGTAAAAATCTTAGGTTTGTATGAACTCATATATCAACCATACTGACTATTTTGACAAAACTTTGGTTTTCCATTTTTACGCTCCTGAAATCTCTGCTTTTGTGGCTTGAAAAGTGCTCCTTCTTTGGAACACAATGATAGTATGCTCCTATATCAATCAGCCATTCAGAACCAAAATTGTCGACAAGGGAATCGTTCACTAGTTATATAAAATATTAACACCTTATTATCTGTGCTTGAAGTAGTTACAGCTGTACTCCTACCATCATCATCATTCTGATGACCTTTCTTTTTTTGATCCCTCTTCCACTTATAACATAAACTCTTAACGTGTCCTAGCTTATCGTAATAGTGTCATGTCTTTATTTTTTGTCATCTCTGGACTTTGAATTGTTCTTAGACTTGCCATAAGCTTTGGGGCCCTTACTTTTGTTCCTTCCCTTACTTTCTATCACGAAAGCCTACACGTTATTAGCTCCAATCTCCTTTCTTTTGATTTTTTCATTAAACATACTCTTTTTGATTACATCCAAAGAGAACACACATTTAGGAGCTGAGTTGCTAATCGTCACCACTAGCATTTTCCAATTATCTATTAACAAACTTAACTGGAATAGAGCTTGAAGCTCATTATTAATAATGATCTTTATTGTTTTAAGTTTGTTAATTGCGGCTTGGAAATCACTTAGATTCTCTGAAACTGATTTCCCAGCCTTTAACCTCAAATTCACAAGCCTCTTAATCAAAGAGGCCTTGTTATTAGCAGTCCTTCTTTTATATAGACCTTCTAGCTTATTCTATAGCTCAAAAGGATCTGTTTCTTAAAACATATGGTTAAATATGTTAATATCAATCTATTGTTTGATAGTTCCTAGAGATTTCCACTTCATCTTTTCCCATTCTCTATCTGATTCTTTTCAAGTTTTGAAGGAACATCATCTTCACACGTTTGTCCACATTAATAGGATCAAAGAGATCCTTGCAATATAGAAGGTTCTCCACTATGGGCTTCCATATCGAGTAATTTGATGATGATAATTGGACCATAGAATTGTTTCCACCTTCCATTGTGATGACTCTGATTCCATTTGTTGGGAGAAAAATACACAACTCTCTAAAAGATCAACAAAATACTAATGACAAGAACTAAATCTTCATGTTGCAGCAACAAAACAATATAAGAATAAGAAAATAATTATGAAACAAACACCAAGATTTAAAGTGAAAAATCTTCAGTGTAGGGGGGAAAACCATGGGGTAAATTGATGAATAAAACCAGTAAACTCAACAATGATTTACAAGAAATATTGATCTCTCACCCCCCTCCTCGACAACAAGTTGTCTCACAAAGTTTAAAGATTGAACCAAAATAGATGTTACAATCAACAAACCCTCAAACAAATCCCAAAATAATCAAATAAGGATGATAATCTAACCTTCTATTCCAACTCTCTATTTTTCCTCACTTTTTGGGTGTTGTGGCTACACTCTCTATCTCATGTGTAGAGCAAGGCTCAAATGAGCTATTTATAGGCTCCTCTGGCTTGATAGTTAAATCAGAATCCTAGCTGAACTCAATTTGCTAGATCACTTCTTATCCTAATCAGATTATATCACGTTATCCAATAAGATGACATCCTTATCTAAATAGGACTATATCTGATATGATTTATCTAAATCACAACTAATAAGATAAGAGATTACATCTATCTAGGAATGATACATCTATATCCTGTGAAAATCTCCATTATCTTTAGATGATCCTCCCATATGGTCTTTATCTTTTAGAACTGAAATTAGAAATTTGAATCATCATTCAATTTATGAAGTAGATAAAAATAATTGAGTGAGGTAAACAAAAAGGAACAAAGCAAAGACAAGTGCATGGATAGTAAGGTCATGTTATAAGTTGCATTATGCTATCAATATCGAAAAGTGAAGCACATAATATGTAAAGGATGCGAAGGTGACCATGTTTTTGGATTGGAAGAATCAAAGAGAAAAGTGAGAGTGAAAAGAATTGATACTTCCATGCCCGCCAAATCCCCAAACATCACTATCTAATGCAACTATATATTTTCGTAGGCAAGTCACAACCAACCTTGTATCTACAAGTTTCAGAAAAGAAGAATTATCAACTTAGCAACACAAATGACAACTTGTGATTCACATTCCATAAAGTCACATCCACAACCAGCAATAGGTTGACAAGATCACAGTGCATGTTCAAGGATACGATAACACACCCCTCATTACATATTCTCTGGATGAAAATTGAAAAAAAAAAAGCCATATCTCCCCTACTTAAACATAATAACCAGTTAGATAAAATCAATAAGCCAATGTTGGAATGAACTAATATAACAGCTGCCAATTGAATTAGAGATTAAATGTTAAATCAAAATAATCTCTCTTAGGGGATTATTCTTAAGGCAGATCTTCAAGTTCACTGTATGTAGCATGATCTTCAGCTAACTACCCATTATTCTAGCACTCAACCTGTGAAATTTCTAATAATTATACCTAGGACTAGCAGAGTACTATTGTAAGAACGAACTACTAGGTAAATCTTTCCATAACTTTTTTTAAGAGAAAATCTTTCCATAACTCCAAATCTAACGTTGCATCCCCTTCATCTTTCCTTTATAGGAATTTCTTTTTCTATGTAGCATCATGCTTCTAATAAAGTGAGGAGGGTGCCATTTTTTCTTCACTTTATACTTAAAGTGATTTTAAATGGTGTCAACCCAGAATCATTTATCAAAATAAGATTGTTTTCTTTGTCTTGCTCACCATTTGTTATCCTCTTTTAAGATATCTTATTTTAGGCATTATTTGTATTTTGATATATTTGGTATATCTTTTATGATAAGAAGTTAATGTGGTATGGGATTCCACTATCTTGTTAATCATTAGGTCACCTTTACTTGATGGTTCTAACTATTTTGCTTGGAAATCAAGAATGAACATGTTTATTCAAGCATAAGGGACTAAAGCCTGAACTTCTGTATTGAAATGTTGGACTCATTCTAGGACTACTAATGAAAAGGATGAAGCGATACCTAAAGATCCATCTGAATGGACAAAGGTTAAAGAAGATGGAGCGCTTGGTAACTCTCTATCAATACGTGTAATTTTTTGTGTTGAAATGAAGGACGATTTAGTTTGATATCAGCGTGTGAATTAATAAAAGAAGTTTAGGATACATTACAAACTATACATGAAGGATCACAGTCAATGAGAGCATCAAAACTTCAAATGTTGGCTATGACGAGCTTAAGATGTAGGAAAGTGACACTATTAGTGACTTTCATGAACGGCTACGTGATATCACCAATCAAGCACATCGACTTGGTAAGAAGTACTCAAATTTGAGACTTGTTGAGAAAACTGTGGGATTGTTGCCTCTTAGATTCTTACCAAAGATTGCATCTATTAAAGAAGCTCATAAAATTAATGAGTTATCTTTGGATAAGATAATTGGAATTCTCATAAACTTCGAGATGAACTTGTAGAGAGACAAGTGTGAGAAGAATGAAGGATTAGTGCTATAAGCCAAAGTTGCTAAATATGGGTATGATTCGTGAGATGATTTCAAACAAAATGAAGATCTAGTGGTGCTAACAAGAAATTTCGAAAAGTGGTTAAAGAAGGTGAAGAAAGATAGATTTGAGTTAAGGTAAAATGGTGGGATTTCATCAAGCTATAACCTCAAACAACAAGCGAAAACTTAAAAAGGAGAAATAAAGATACAATATAATGAATGTCATGGTTCCGGGCATGTTCAAGTGGAATGTGCTAGTACTCTTAAAAGGAGAAAAGGAAAGTCTTATACTAGCACTTGGAGTGAAGATGAATATGAAAGTGAGTATGTCAGTGATGAAGAAATTGAGAGTCATCATGCTACGTTGGTTGTGCTTTGGTAAAAGTTGATTAATCTGGGTGAGGGCTCCACAGATGTTAATGTAGATAATTTATTAAATTGAATTTGAGTACTTTATTATATTGAATTTAACCCTTTAGATATTAATAGTTACGTATTCCATTATTTATATTAATAAAATGTTAATGTAGATAATTTATTAAATTTAATTGTCTAAATTAGACATTAAAATGAAAAACTATAATAATATTTGACACTTTATAATTAATTGAAAATTTTAAAAATTAGACATTAAAATAAAATATATAATAATATTTGATACTTTATAATTTGTTATCACAAACAATATTGATTAATAAACAACAATAATAACAACAATCTAGTAAAAGTCCTGTTGATATGTAAGGTCTGAAAAAAGTCTAGTAATACGTAACCTTATCTCTAACTAGTATACAGAAAAAGAAAGAAGGAATATATATACACATACATATATATGTAAAATATACATATACTTCTTAAAATAATAAAATAATAATAATTAAAAATAAAAAATCAAACCAATTGTTACCAAAAAATATTTAAGCTAAACCAATGATGATTAATATGTACCATTTTTGTTTTTCTGAAACAAATTGTTCAAAAGAGAAGAGAGTCCTGCCATCCAATTTTAAGAAATTCGGAATCTTCCATGTAAAAGAACCATTACCAAGATTCTTGGCAGTGTACACAGATTCATATATACTAGATGGCTAAATCACAAAAACTTCAACTCCAAAAACACAAGTGTCATCCACAAGGTAGCCATTAGAAGCATCATTGAAAGTTTTAAGAGGAAGAAATCGATCGAAGCCCCATACAGATTTCAAAGAAATCGATCAAAGCCCCACATAGATTTCATCTCATGAAGTTGTTTAGTTGTCCAATCTATAAACAATACCATAATTAGTAATCTATAGTAATTCATGAACATGAAATTTGTACATAAAGAAGACATGTGTATCGCTAAAACAACTAGAGACTTTTTACTTTAGAAATTACATATATTGATTCTATTTAATTATAAGCCATACCTTGGACAGCTAAGTACTTGTCTTCTAGCTAATCATAGACAAACAATCTAAGGTCAACCTTAACCTCTAATCCTTGGGGGACGAGAGTTGGTATCTTGTATAGCCAAGTAAAAGGAAAGATGATCCTTCCCATTTGCTAGAGAACTTGTGTTTCCTTTTGGGTAGATCCACAACCTTCTACAATGGTATTCAATCTTTCACACTTAGGAATCAAAATATATACAGTGAGGCAGTAAATATAAACATGAAAAGCACAGTAAATAAGAGGTTGAGGACATACCATTTATAACCTCCAGCTTCGAAAGCAAAAGATTCATATTTCTTCCATTTTTCAGGCAATAAAGAGAATTGCTTTATCCTGAGGGAGTAATGATGAGGAGGTAGGTGTCTTTTGGTTCTTATTATTCCTGAAAAAATAGAAACACATGAAGGTTTTAGGAATGGAGTGTTGGTTTATGCCCTACAACCAATCGATTTGGTTGTAGTTTAGTGACAAATTATTTAAAGGCATTCTTTATCTTGTACATGTTTAGATGTATATGA
>JAOSBK010047494.1:0-18407 GCA_027568895.1 Erythroxylum shatona | reverse complement strand
GATTTAAGCTTTTTCAATTTTACCAATTTTGATTATCAATTTTACAATTTCACATTTAATTATTAATTTCACATTTGATTATTAAATTTACATTTAGGTTTAAATGTTGATTATCAACTTTCAATTTTAATAATCAATTAATCAACATCAACACTTTAATTTTAACACCTCACTCACCACCACCCTCACCTCACCTCACGACCTCACCACGCCACCACATCATGATCCATGACACAATGACACCACCACCGAATAACCAAATTACCATTAAATAAAATACATGAACAATTGAACTAAACATATCAACTCAAGCACAACTTAATCTCATTAATCAATAATTCAATATCATCATAAATCACAAACAAAAAAAATTATACATTCCATTTGCAAAATCCAAATCTAATTTCAATTCAACAATTCACAAAACCCATTCAACATTTCAACTTCAATATCCATTCTCAAAATCCAATAACCCAATTCACATCCATGCAAAATTTCTTACCCAAAATCCGTCATCCAACACTGAACATACACAACACAAATCCATCATCTAATGGACCAACACAATCAAAGATTCAAAATGCAATGAAGAATGAAAAAAATTGAAAAGCACAAACCCAAACAATCGGGTCTTCGAGTTGACGTCGGGTCGCTGAGGGGTTGGTGTCTTGGTGGTGCACCTGAGGTGCGACGGACGGCGACGACGTGTTGTGGTGTGGAGGAAGACGAAAACGTGGCCTCTTTAACTTCAAGACTTCAACCGATGCCAAGGCTTCAGCCCAGGTTGAAGGAAGATGAACCTATATGGGGACGACGACGGCGAGACTACGAGATGGCGACAGCGAGACGATGAGAGGCTGAGGAGGAGACAACGAGAGGGAGAGTCGCAAGGGAGAGAGAAAGGCGATAGCAGACAGAAGCAGTAGTTGGGGTTGGGGGGTAGTTTTTAGGGTTAAGTTTCAAAAATTACAATTTAGTCCTTGCAATTTCTAAAACTTATGGTACCGGTTGGAATGTTTGATTTCGGCCGGTACCGATCAGTATTTATGGCCGGTACTGATTTTTACTTATTTTGTACCATTTTCTAGCTAGTACTGTACCTTTCGGCCAGTACAAACCAATAAGGTACGAAATCCATAACGTTGGTGAAAACCATTAATGGTATTAACGATATGTTTTATGGTTACACCTTCTGCTAACCAATTTCAATTCTAATTTTTTATAGTGAAAACTATGCATTTTGGTCTATAAAAATGAGCACGAATTTTAAGTATAAAAAATTTGGGTATTGTTTGTTAGTGAGGGTTACACACTCTGTTGACACTACCAGGTTGGATTATATCCAAAAGAAGCATTGTTCATTCTACAGCAAGCTATGGCAGAAGAAATTTTTGACGAATTATGGGACCCAAAAGTGTAAAGGTCCTTGCAGGAGGAGTTTTAAGGAATTTGAAGGTACATGCTATAAAATTACATACTCTACAAAGAGATTTTAAGAATTTAAAAATGAAAAACATTGATTACTATACAAAAATAAAAGAAATAGTTATTCAAATGAGAGCTTACAGAGAAGATATCTCTAAGAATAGAGTAATTGAAAATAAATTAGTAAGCTACACATGCAAATGTAATGAAGTTATCAATTTTACTGAATATTTAAGGGATTTTGAAAACCTGACAGCAATAGAATTAACGAGGTCTCTAGAAGACATAAAGAAAGACTGAGTTGGCAAAATGAAGATACATTTAAGAGTGCCTTCCAATCTAAAATAAATATGTTGTCTCAAAAATCTAAAGAAAGATGGAAAAAAATTCCAAGAGAAATTCAAAATACACAAACAAATAAAGTAATTAATATCCTCCATTTAGTATTTGGAAAGGAAATTTTTTTTTGGAGAAAGATTGTTAATTTAAAGGAAAACCATAACATAAAGTATGTAAAAAAACATAAAAAATTTATCATTTAAAGGAGTCTCATCAAGCAAATTTTATTGAAAATACTTTTTTCTATGCTAGCTAAGAAGAAGTTTAAAAAGATACATCGTATCGGAAAGTGATTATAGTAACCATAAGATAAAAGACGAAAATATTTTTTGTATCCTAAATAAAAGACAAACAAAAGTGAAAATTGGAAATGTAGATTATATTGAGGCTAGAGGAAAATGAGCTATTGCTATAGAAACAAGAAAGGGAAAATGGCATATAAGCGATGCACTGTTAGTCACTTTAATAAGTCAAAATCTTTTTAGCATAGTATAAATGATGGAGAAAGGATATTCACAATTTTTTGAGAGAGACTTTTGCACAATATATGATAAATACAATAAAACATTAGAGATAGAAAAAATCAATATGTAAAAAAATATAGCTTTTCTAATAAAATAGAAATATGCCAACTAAGTAGCAATTAATTTACAAGTTGATAGTTCGTGTATCTAGCACAAGAGATTTGGATATTTTCACTTTAATGACCTGAAAATTCTTCATAAGAAAAACAAAATAAGTTAACAATTGAAGAAATCAATGGTACCTGTAAAGCATGTTTGCAAGGAAAGCAATATCTATAACATTTTCCAACATGTAGAGCATAGAGAGCAAAGGAGCTTACTCGAACTAATTTTTATCAATGTTTGCAATCCAATGCAAACTCTATAACTACACCAAAATAGGTACTTTATTCTTTTTATTGATGATTATAATCGAATGATTTAGGTATACTTTCTTCAAGAAAGATCACGTCTTTAACATCTTTAAAAACTTTAAAAATCTAGTTAAAAACCAAAGTGTACACTAGATCAAAACTATTCGAAGCGGTAATGGAAAATAATCCTTATAAAGAATTCAACTAATTTTGCAATGATGAAGGCATAAAGCATCAATTAACCATTTTATATGCTCTAGAACAAAAAGGAGTATCAAAAAAGGGACAATTATGGAGATGGATCAAAATATGCTAAGGGAGAAAGGTTTTCTTTTGATGTACACTAGCATTATCATAATTCACTGTTTGCACTTACGTATGCTGAAGTTGTCACTTATCTTTGAGATTTCATATTTCTTCTTGTCACAAGTATTCAAGTTTACATGTGATCTAAGGGCTTCGACTTTTAGTTTACATACCAATCATATGCCTATTTGGCTCATAACAAAGTTGATATCAGAGCCAGGTTAAAAGATTTAAGGCCTCAGGTGTAGTTTTACTTGTCACTGCGAATACATAAAAATGTACTCCCTCTTTAAAATAGCTTCCTTACTTAAAATACTTATCTGTTCTAATTGGTGATACTAGACATTCCTTTGCTTCCTTTATTAGTATGAATAGACAAGCACAATTTTTTTCTCAAATTGACCAGGAGGCTCAGAATGAGGCCTCAACACAAAATAAGGTAGTTGACCCTGCTGCCTTACATAAATGGCACTTGTAAAGGAGCCAAAGGTGTCACAAGGTGTTCCTAAGGTTCCTGCATTTGACATACAAGCCTAACAAAGCCATGTTTTGAGATTTGATGATGATGATAATGTAGCAGATGATGATGATATAGAAATAACAATAACAATCCCCACTACCAACTATATCCCCAAAATAGAAGTGATCAGATATGTAGCTGTCAATGGTGTATTTGAAGTTCCATCTCCTAAAGTTTAATAAGACCAAACCTAGGGAATTTATTTCCTCTATAAGGTGGAGATGTCTTTGTAAAAAGTGGCCAAGGATTGGTATCGAGACCACATCTTCCATACTTACTTGTAGTGATATGGTCATAGTTTAGGGAGAATTTTATGGATTATTTCCTCTCCTTCAAAGCTTAAGAGGAACTGATATTAGGTTTCTTGAATATACATAAGGGAGATAGGACAATGGATGAGTATATCATTTACTTCATCTGGTTGAGTCAATATGCCTCGAAGATTGTTTCAAATGAGTTGAGAAAGAACAATCAGTATATACTCAATTGGGATCTCCTTTTATTAGCATGACTATGAGTTTTTGGAAGAAGTTATTTGCTCTGATGGATATGGATAAGCAGTTAGAAAGGATCCTCACAGAGCAGGGTACTTTATCTATTGGAGATTATAGTGGGAGATATTCAACAAGACCCTCCAATTTTTAGCAACAACAATCAAACTTTTTTCCATGGTATAGTCAAAGTGGGAGTCCTCGATAAAAGGTTTTTCAAGCACATAATAAGGTAAGATTTGGTCATAGATATTTGAGAGGATTTAAATTTGCACTTAGAGTAGGTAGTAGCAGTAGTGGAAAAAGCTCTAGTCATAACAATTCAAGCTTGACATCCTCTATTTGCTAACAGTGCAATAAGGCACATCAAGATCTATACTACGCACCACTAAGAGACTACTACAGATGTGACCAATACAAGCATCTAATGAAGGAATGTTCAATAATAGGATATCAAAACTGCTTCTGATGTGGCATAACCTTCATTTTAGTATCCATAAGGGGGATCACAGTTTGGTGCCCAATAGGGTCGAGGTTTTGGAGCATCAGAAGGTAGATATAGAGGCACAATTAGGGGCAATCCTCTACCTCTCAACTTACAGGTCATGGTTAAACTAGGGTGTTCACCTAAACCCCAAAGATGTATAGGCTCCAAATGCAATACTTTTCCCATCTTTGGAATAAAAACTAGAATTTTAATAGATCTGGAAGTGACTTATTCTTTTATGTCACCTAACTTTACTATAAGACTAGAAGCAGTATTAGAAAGGATGGAAGAATTTTTATCCATATCTATATCTCTTAGTGATGTCATAAAGGTGGATTTGATCTACTACTTGTGACTTGTGGAGATTAATTGTAGGGCATTGGTAGGAAATCTTATAGTGCTATCACTTATGGATTTTCACATAATATTGGGAATGGAAAGAAGAAAGTAGTTTTTCAAATTCCAAGCGAGCTACAATTTATTTTTAAGGGATGTAAGAGGACATCACATCCAACATAATTTTGACGTTGGTGGACAACAAGATGCTCAGACAGGGTGTCAAAATTTTAGACATGGTCAGGGATAACTCAAAAGAAATTAACAGCCTTCAAAGTGTTCCACTAGTTTAGAAGTTTCTCCTGAAGAGATACCATGGCTACATCTAGAGAGATATCAAATTCTGCAGTAATCTAGTACCTGGTAGAACTTCAATTTTTATACCTCTATATAAAATGGCACCTACATAGTTAAATGTATTAAAAGAAAAATTATAGCTTGCATTGGATAAGGGTTTCATTAGGCTTAACACATCATTATGGAGTACATCAGTACTGTTTACAAAGAAAAAGGATGGTTCTCTCTGGTTATGTGTTAATTATAAGTAGTTGAATAAAGCTACCATCTATAGCAAGTATCCATTACCTTGAATTGATGATCTGTTTGATCAACTTCAGGGTACTAAATATTTTTATAAGATTGACCTAATTGGATATCATCAGTTGAGAATTAGAGGAGAGATACACCTAAAACTACCTTCAAGACTCGATACATCCATTATGAATTCCTAGTAATGTCATTTGGCCTTACTAATGCTCCAACAACTTTATGGATCTAATGAATAGAGTGTTCAAACTATTTTCAGATAGGTTAGTGATCATCTTTATCGGTGACATTTTGATGTCTTCGTGAACAGATAAAGAGCACACCCAACATTTGAGAGTGGAATTGTAGACACTTTGAGAAGTGAATTTTGTCTTGAGAGTGTCACATTATTAGGGTACATGGTATCTCAGGAGGAGGTATAAGTGGACTAAAAGAAAATGGAAGTTGTAACAAACTAGGAAAGACCAAAGACAGTGACAGAAATATGAAGCTTTCTGGGTTTGGCAGGCTACCAAGATGGTAGCCTTATTAAGATATTTGTTGTAAAATAATACCTAGTTCATTTAGTTTGATGATTATGAGGAGGGCTTTCAAAAGCTAAAAGAGAGTTTAACTACAACCCTAGTCCTAGTGTTGCCAATTGAAGGTGGAGGATTTCAATTGTACTATGATTCTTTGAAAGTTAGCCTAGGCTACATGTTGATGCAAAATGTTAGGGTGATTGCTTATGTTTCTAAGAAATTGAAAACGCGTGAAGAAAATTACCCTACTCATGATTTAGAGACAGCAACAGTGATCTTTGCCTTAAAGATTTGGAGACATTATCTGTATGGTGAGATGCGTGAAATTTACACAAATCACAATAGTTTAAAATATATATTTCAACAGAAGGACTTAAATCTGAGGAGAAGATGGTGGATAGAGCCACTCAAAGATTATGACTACGCAATTTAGTATCATCATTAATGTCATAGAAAATGCATTAAATAGGATGTCATTAGGTAGTTTGGCATATATTGTAGTATATATGAGAGCTTTGACTAAGGAATTACATGATTTTATGGATTAAGGCACTTAGTTTCATATTTCATATTTCACATTTCATATTCAAGAGTACTATTAGTGAGCATTAGAGTTCGATCATTATTGTTGGACAAGATCAAGGTTGCTCATAGCTAAGACCCTAAGCTCCAAAAGCTTACGTATGAAGTACGATAAGGTTATCGTACATATTTTGAGATTGATGGGGAGGTAAACTAAGGAAGAATAGGAGATTGTATGCTCCAGATGTAGAGAACTTGAAAGAGGAGATTTTAGAGCTAGTACATTATACACTATACAATGTACATCTAAGTTTCATCAAGATGTATTGTAACATCAGAGACACATATTAGTATGATGGTATGAAAAAGGATGTGGCCAAATATATTTTTAAGTCCTTAACTTACTAACAAGTAAAAGTAGAGCATTAGAGACCCTAGATAACCTACAACTAATTCCTTAATTAAAATGGGAAAAGATTACAATGAATTTCATGATTGGCTTACCTTATACAAAGACTCGATGTGATTCAATTTGGGTGATCATAGATAGGTTGAAGAAGTCAACCCATTTCTTACCCGTGAAGACCACCACTCACTGTCTAAGCTCATATGAGTGTATATCAAGAAAATTATATGTATTTATGAGGTGGTTGCGTCAATATTCTTTGAACTAGGATCACATTTCACATCTCAGTTCTAGAGGAAATTACAGGATGCATTGAGCACCAAATTAGATTTTAGCACAACATTCCATCCTTAGACTGATAGGCATTTTGAGAGGTCAATTTAGAACTTAGAAGACATGTTGAGGATGTGTGTGATGGAATTTGGTGGTAGTTAGGATTTGCACTTGCTTTTGATTTAGTTCTCTTATAATAATAACTATCATTGTAGCATTAGGATGACACTTTACGATGCATTATACGAACAAAAATGTAGATCACTGATTTGTTGGGAGAAAATAAGTGAGAGGTAAGAAGATAGTGTTTAGCAGATTCAATAGATCAAGTTCTTTGTATTCACATCAAAGAAGATTTAATAGATCAAGTAGAGACTAGAGATAGTGTTTAGCAAATGAAAGTACCTTATATATCTAAAGGTATCTCCGATGAAGGTTATGATGAGGTTTGGAAAGAAAGGGAAAATGTCTTTAAGATATGTTAGACCTTGCAAGATGTCAGGGAGAGTTAGAAACATGGCATATCGATTGACGTTACCTCTATATATTTCATAAGTCCACCCAATCTTGGAGAAAACTTTTGCCCCTTGCAATTGGTCAAACAAATCATTTATGCATGGAAGTGGATATCTATTTTTGATAGTGATATGATTGAGCTTCTGATAATCCACACACATTCTCAACGATCTATCTTTCTTCTTCACAAAAAGAACTGGAGCTCCCCAAGGCAAAGAGCTCGGCCTAATGTACCTTTTCTCCAACAACTCTACCAATTTCTCTTTAAGTTCCTTCAATTCCACTAGAGTCATTCTATAAGGCAAAATTGATATCAGTGCAGTACCTGGAAGAAACTCAATGGGAAACTCAATTTCCCTAGGTGGTGGTAGTCCTCATAATTCCTTAGAAAAGACATCCTAAAATTTCATGACCACGGGAATTTCTTCCAACTTCCCTCCATCTACCTTCGTGTCTACTACATAGGCCAAAAATGCTTCACACCTTTCCTCATCATTTTCTTTGCTATCAGAGTTGAAACAATCCTCAATGAACTTACTTTTATATCTCCCATAAATACCACCTTTCTATTGTCGTCCAACTCAAACTCTACTATCTTCCGTTGCAATCTAAATTGGCTTTATACCTTTCTAATGTGTCCATACCCAAAATCACATATAGTCTTCCCATTTTCAATGGCATTAAATTTACCACTAATTTTTCCCCGCCAATACATATCTCACAACCTCTATAAACTTTACTAATAATAATATATTAGCCGATTGGAGTACTAACCATCAAAAGAGTATCCAATGGGCTCAAATTTCTACCATACACAGTTCTACCCTATGAAACAAAGGAATGGGTAGACCCCGAAATAATCAAAACAATGACATCATCATTAAGCAATTTAATCACGCCAGTCATAACTTCTGGAGTCGTTTCTGCGTCCTCTCTCATCATTGCAAACACCCTAGCTAGTGCTTGTCCCCTCGATCTCCCTAGAGGATTCGCTCTCTTAACTACCTCATAACTACTCACTTCCATTGCAGTCTTATGCCACACAGTCTCAGCCCTCTTTGAAGCTTGCATATGAGTTCTATCCTATCTTGCATACTGAGGACACTCTCTAGCCATATGCCCTTTTTCTCCACAATTGAAGCAAGCTCTTGTCAATCTGTAACACTCTTCTCTATGGAACTTGACATAATGATCACACTTAGGAATGGGTGGTTTATCCCCCACTCCCCTTCTACCGCTTCCTGCCGTAGAGGTCTGATGAGAAATAGTAGAAGTTTTCATTAGTTTGGACCTGCTCGTGCCACTTCTCCTCTCCTCAGACTATACAGAGAAAGTCCTGGCACTCCTCTCTAACATAAGAACACCACCTCCCCTCCTAAATTGTTATCTCCCTTTTCTCTTTTTTTTTTCATGATGCTCTTTATGTTCTCAATATTTTCAACCCTCAATGCCGCTTCAACCATCTATTGAAAGTCACAGAAGTTTTGTACCACCACTTTTTTCTCTGATGGCTAGATGTAATCCTGATTCAAACCTATAGCACTTAGCCGCCTTACTAATCATCATCTCAGCTGCATACCGATACAGTTACATAAACCAGCATTCATACTCACTCACCGTCATCTCCCTCTAGGTGAGACCCTCTGCTTTTGCTTAATGTACACCTCAGACAGATACTTCTTCTTATAAGCAGTTAGGAAATCTTTTCATGCTAACATATACAGTTTTATCTAACTTCCCGACACACGTCCCTACTAATGTAGAGCATCTCCCTGAAGAAAACTCGCAACATATTCAACCTTCTCATCATCTTCACAATTTATCTGCTCTAACACCCTTTCTGTCTTCCTTAACCAAGATTTAGCCTCTTCTGGATCAGTGGTCTCATAAAAGTCCACTGCCCCATACTCCCTTAGCTTATCAAACTACTTTCCTCTCTTAGTTGAGGTCGGAGTATAAGATTGTGGCATCTAGCCCATGGCCTAAATAAAAGCTTGAACGAAGGCTTGGAACATTCTCGGATCCAAGGGAGGTACTTGCTCCTGCGGAATAGATGACTCCTGCGTTTGTGACTGAGATGGCCCACTACTATGCCCTACAAAAGCCTTAACATTTCTTGGAGCTACTAACTGATCAGTACTCTCCTCTCTTGTCAGAGCGTCAGGTGCAACTAATCCTTGCAAAACTCCTCGTGTCCTTCTACAAGGTGGCATCTTACTCCTTCAATGTAAATACTAACAATTAGCTTACATTTCATTTGAATCTTAATTCCTACATATATCCATGATATGTATGTCACTTAATGAAATCAATCAATTCAAAATGCAACAACTAATTATATAGCATAACAATTCATACTACTATGCATTCTAAGCCTAGGAAAAACCTAAGCTTTGATACCAAATAATGTTGGACCCTATTTCGGGAGTCCAACATTCGGAGTCATAAAATTTGAGCATATTATTCTGTAGGGTTCTTTCAATGAACCCTCATTGGCCATCATCAGTTCATCTTCATGCCCTGATACCATAAGCAATAGACCCCGTTTTCTCCTAAAACATATGCAAATCCTAAGTGACATCTGAATAAGCATCCCACAAGGTGGCATGCTCACACCAGTCAGTCACTAAAATTTCAAATATATTTCTTCTGAAAAATTGTACCTCTATGAATCTAGTTTACACTGAAACAACAATCATCTCATTCGGAGCTCTACAGATCAATATATTATTAAAATACCTAAGTATATTCAGTAAAATAACCAATTCATGCTCTTCCAACAGATTCCCTAACTTTCTTTCCATATATCTATCCAAATTAGCACCAAAGGCTATCAATTTTTAAGTAAAGATAGAGAAATGTGTTAGGAATCTATTTGTTTAAGAATTAGGTCATTTGGAGGTCGGATGACAAAGTTATGGCCAAAAGAGTCAAACATGTTCAGAGTTGGATAACCCTTTACGTGTGATCATGAGGAACAAAGGTGCGATCACGAGGATGAGGGTGCGATCGCAAGGAATGATGGTGCGATCGTGAGGAGTGATGATGCAATTGCGAGAAGGCCTGGTGTGATCGCAAGAGTGCCTGGTACAATCGCAACCGAAGCTGTCCTGCATAAACATCCTATGCTCCTTAAGTCCATTTAAATCTAATACCTTAACCATACGCTAATTTCATTAGAACACTCCATTCCAAATTCAAATTTCTACTTAGACTCCCTAAAATAATGGGCTCAATTATAAAAATAATGAAACAATTAAATCAATAATAATAAAATACTTCGGGTTCCAACAGATATGACCAATGACATGTTAAGCCAAGATAGATGACATTGTCCTTATGCACGTGGATATGATATGATATGATATGATACACACACACATACATACACACACATATATACACATACAAGTATATACATATACATAAGTCATCTGAGTAGTCTAATGGTAACCTTACTAAAAGAGATAAGGTCAACAAATCTAATGGTAAGAGACAAATTAAAGGTGGCTGGTATTAATGACTAATTATGAGAGACAAGGCTTAGGTAGTTTGGACATGTTAAAAGGAGACACCTTGACTTTCTAGTGAGACGATGCAAGAAAATAATACTTAGAGACTATAAAAGGAAAAAAGGAAGGCCTAAAAAGAATTTAGGGGAAGTGATTAAGAATGATATGGAACAATTAGATCTTACCAAGGACTTGGCTTGCAATAGGAAACTTTGGTGTACTAGGACAAGGGTAAAAGATATCTCTTCAAAAAAACATTCGCAGTCTTGTAGGTTATATAAATCCATGTACTGTGCATTTATTGTGTAGTATTTACAACCTAGTTAGTTTAAGTTAGTTAGTTTCCTATTTAGCGTAATTAACGTGTTGATAGGCAAGGTCACAGTTACTCATACATAGGTCTTGTTTCCTTTTGACTTGCTTGGAGTTTACTCTTGTATGAGTATTTTCTAGTACATATTCTTGTCTTATATTTTATTATTAATCTTTGAAATGTTTTTACGTATGCTATTTTTGCATTGCCTTACCTATTTTTATTATTAATGTCACTATTGTTTTTCTTTATTATTTATTTTTATTTATGTAGTTATATATTTGGAGTAGAAATTGTAACTGATGGGACTAGTTATTGTGATGCCTATATAAGTATTGTGATGCCTATATAATATGTAATTTGAGGAGTAGTTATTGTGATGCCTATACAAGTATTGTGATGCCTATGTAAGTAACACTGTGATATCTAAATAAATAGATATGAGTTTGGATACCTATAGCATGCTACATGAATTTATGTTTGTCCTCACTTGATTGAGTGCTTGTTTGAGAGACTGTGTGATTGAATGTGTTTGATTATGATTGTGGAGGAAGAAAAACCTATAAGATCTGCCACTTGGTGGGTATGCATCAGGACCAGAGCATACTAGTTTGATTATGATAGATGATTGTGATATTATATGAAGATATGACATAGACTAAGCCTAGTTGATGCTTAGCTTTTGATCAGCTCCTTGTTTGACATGTGTATTATTTATATAATTGTGGCTTTAGATGCATTGAGTGAGGGTTAATCCACTAGTAGTGTTTGGCTCCCCGCAACTCTTTTGAACTAAATGAACCTTATGGTTATATGAGTATAGGTGTATGTTTAGGTGATACTTAGCTCCCTGCAGTCATTTGAGGTGTAGTATTATGAGGATTAACCTTTGTAAATTAGGAATCTACAGATATTCATTTTCCATGATGTATTTTGTATCCAATATGATTTTTTATGCATCCTATATATGTGTTTATACTAATATAATTTGTATATTATGTGAATATGTCACTGATTATCATAGGGTGATATGAACTTAATCAATGAGGTTTGACTTCCCTCAACTATATTTTTCAGGTCAACTAACACTAACTTCATAACAATGACTTAGAGGAGCATCTACTACATTATATATCTACTTCTATATATGCTTTTCATTTATTTTCACTTGTCCTATGCTATCACTTATTTAATAAAATTTGCATTTATTTTTGTCACTAAAAGTCAAGCTTATGTGTAGCCTGAGAGCTTTGGCTTTCAAGTTTCACATGTCGATCATGTGCCTATTTGAGTTATGACAAAAGAGCAATTATCAAACATCTTCACCACTTGACTATTAAGAGGTAAATTCAATTCAATACAACGTAGAATTTCTCATGACCCAAACAGGCGCGTGACTGGCACGTAGGATCAAGGATTAAAACCTCATATCACACGTAAGCCTAGCACTAGTGACAATATAAATTCAAACCCCAAGAATGAAGCAAATCCATACAATACAATAACAATAGTGTGCATAAGAAAGAAGTTTTACAATTTATGAAATCCTATCACTACGGACGACACAATACAAGATAAATGAAAATAAAGAAAGCACATACACAAATGTAGGTAGGCCGCAGTGGACACGTCACTGGAGTCAAAGCTACGAAGTCGGTGATAGCTGACCTGAAAAAAAAGTTAAAGTGAGTCAAACCTCTCATATCGTCCTACAATACATAATGTTATATGCACAGTCTTGCATGAATATCAAAATACATAAACATCATGCTATATATCCAATCACTTCAACAACACAAATAAATTGTGGGGAAAAATATCTATAGGACCCTAATCTCCAAGGATAAGCCCTCACAACTGTAAACCTCAAATGGTTGCGGGAGTTATACATCACCAATGGCCCAGCCATACTCATATACTCATATAGCTGTTAGGCTCTCTTAATCTAAAGGACTGCAGGGAGCTAAGCATCACTAACAAACTAGCCCTCACTCAAAGCATCCAAAGTCATCAGCATCATAAATAAGGGTCCGATCGGGAGCTAAGCATCAACCAAGATCGACCCATAACATATCTCAATATCATAAAGAAAACAACTCTCATAGTCATAACCAGTGCGCATCTGGTCCTAATGCATACCCATCAGGTGACACATCCTATAGATCTTTTCTTCCCCATAATCGAATATAGCAATACATATCAAATTATTAAGCATGCAATTTATTAAGTAAACATTCAGTTATGCAATAAATAATGGCTGTATGCAATACCCAACCCAATATATCCACTCAGTTAATTCGATATAAAGGATTATACTAAAGTGGGTACGCATTACTATATATAAGCGTTCGTTATATATATATACATCGATCGATACTTATATATTTATATATTCACAAACATCCATACGAATGTGGTTATACATTACTATATGTTATAATCCATACCAGCACTGAATAATATTCATTTACTTGGTAACCGAACTCATCGATCTGAAACTTTCTATGGGGATCTCGCTCCTGCTATACCTAGTACACACACACACACAAACACACACACACACACACACACACATGTATATGAATGTGGTTATGCATTGCTACATGTTGTCATCCATACCTGAAACATCCCACTACCATAAAGCATATACTAACATTCTAGAGAATATCTGAGCACATACCCCATGGAAGCGGCATGTTAGAGCAGTCATATTAACTTATTATGACATAATATAGAACGTAAGCATTTCGAAGAACTAAGTTTCCTCTTATCATTCATTGCTATAAGCTTACATTGTCATTATATTTCATAATCCATATATTTACATTACCAAAGACATCTAAGATTCTTTACATTTGACTCACAAACATAAAAATTCATTACACTCATAATTCATGTTTATACAATACATAACATGTGACAATTCAAAACGTTATACAATTCTTACAATATAAAACTGGGTGCTGGACCAAAATAATCTAACTAGATGCTTCAGAATCAACTGTAACATTGCAATTTTGACGAGTTTGTGAATTCAGTGAATAAACCATCATCGATGTGCTCACTCATGTCAAAACACAAATGTCATGAGTATAAAACCAATTTCACAAATATATCACATTATTTAGAATCAATTTTCATTCATCACATCACTTAGTTTGTATACCAAATCACGATATACATATCATATTTCACAAACACATTAGGAATATAAGCATTTCATAAAGTCATCTAAGAACAATCCAATCACTCATCTTAATCATTCATGTCATCAACATATACACAAGTATTTCATATCATTATTCAACACAAATCAATGGTTCTTTCCAATCATTCTCAGGATATATGTAAGGATATGTATATACAAATGTATATGAGACTCCACTTCTATTTTTATTTTTGTTGTAACCAAACGTCTATTTAACTGTTCCATATCCGTTAAAGATACTAGGCTCATTTCAGATACTATCCAGTACCTATTGTGGATACTTGACTCATTACTAACTGCGCCTGTGGCTCTGTGTGCACATTTCCTGATATTTTAGCTCTTTTTCACATTAGTCACTCCGGTCACAACTCCTTTATCTGATCATGCATATTAATGTCATGAAATGCATCATTTCACACAATTCACTATCAATTGTTTTCATTCAGAATGCACAGTCATTTATCAGATTCATCAAATCTAAGTTTGGCATTTAATATTCAATTGAGTACTCATTTTTCCATAGTCACATACAAGGAGATAGCACTTCCAATGCATTCTTGAATATTGGACTCCTCGGACTATCAATGTCCAGATTTATCATAATCTCGTAGGTAAGAATTCAATAATTGGAATTTAAACAAAAACAAATCAAATATAGTGAGAAAACATCTAGGTTGACTCACAGTATGCTCTAGATTAGCTATTGCCTTAACGATCTGACAATGTCTGAATGTTGTCAATCAATTTGTGCTTCTATATCACACAATACACACATATCTACACAGTACCAACTTGTTTAACCAAATGAGTACTCAATCATACACATGTATATGTGTTATGTTTAATGCATTCTCAATTGACTATCCTGGGTATGTAATCTTATTCACAAATTTTGCTCATTCATTCATCATAGCTTGTATGTATCCTGTTTGCAATTAGGCTTATGCCTTAATGTAGCACCCCACCCTCTCGAGACACGTACTCGACATCCTAAGTGATGTCTGAGTGCATACCCCATGAGGGAGGCATGCTAGAACAGTCAAACACTCGAAATTTGAGTATTAATTTTTTTATTTAATCAATCACGTATGCGGAATCAATAATCAAGTCGACCCATTTTATTCATAAACAATTTCATTTAAGAGTGTTACTACACTCATTAATCAAACTTGTTTACACCATTTCCAAATTGGAAAGTTATTACATACAGAAGCATATTCAAATACACATTATACAAATGTAACGAAATACATAAATAAGAAAGTATCAATGCAGACGTCAACTGATCCCAACCTCTACCTCTTGCTTGAATGCAGTAGGTATACTCCTGTTTTTCTAATGGGGGTACTCTTCTAAGCTTGAAAAATATTTGCAAATTTTGGGTGAGTTTTGCGAACTCAATGAGTGACCATTCTCGATGGCTCACCCAGTCACATAACACATAATTCACATCATTTATCTAATAATCACTTTGCATCATATATGATTTTAATCACTTATTTCACAATTCACATTCAGAGCAGTCATACAGTTCATTTGAAACATACATATCAATTTTCATATGCAATGCACGTGAGACTCACTTTTATTTATTACTTTGTTACGACCGAGTGTCTATAACTGTCCCATATCCATTGTGGATACCGGGCTCATTGATAACTGTTCTGTATCCGTTGGGGATATCGGACTCATTAATCATTGAGCCTAAGGCTCTGAAGCGCATAACTGAGCTTAAAGCTCTTTTCACGTTAGCTACTCTGGTTACAACTGCCTTTATCTTTCATGCATTTATGAAATGGAATGCATCAATCACATCTGTATATTCTCATTTAATCACATTCGCATATCATCAGACCTTAGTCTGGCATTCAACATTAAAGTTGAGTATCACTTTTTCATTATCATGCATATTCACATTTTTTTCAAAACTAGGTCCGGCTTTTAACAATCAAATCATGTACCACGTATTTCATCAAATTCCCATACAAGGAGCACTTCAATATCTCAATCATGCCTCACAATCATCGAACCTTCTATCCAGAGTTTAGCACAATCAATCACATTCATATGATCATTCAGTAGTCGATCAATACAAAATTCAAAACAAAACAAACAATGAAATGAGGCCATCTAGGTCGATTGACAGTATTCTCCATATTAGCATTTGCTTCCAAGGTCTGGAAATGTTTGGATAATGGCTCTTAATACAATCCTCTATATCATGCAAAACATACACATATCACAATTTTCACAATTATAAGTGTTTAATAATGCTCATGTATGCAATGAAATATATACCATGCATGTTCATGACAATCCTAGGTATTTTTCCATTATCCTCATCATATAATTCATTCTATCTCGAAACTCATCTAAGTATAATTTATACTTAAGTTTATACCTCAATAAAATGATTGAAATCAAAATTTATTACTCATTGAATCACTTTCAGATTTCTCCAAAATTGAATTTCGAGTCTGTTGTTCTTATACTGAAATAATACAATATACTCAATTTCCATCTTGAAATTGGAAGTCTTAGAGACTGTATCAAAATTTGGCTTCTTCATCTAATTTGTATTCCTATTTCTCTACTTTACTCCAAATAAAAAATCATCTCATTTGGATGACTAAAGATCAAGATATAACCAAAATATCCAAACATATTCAGTGAACTCACACTAGTTCATACTATTCCAACAGATTCCTTCACTTTCTTTCAACCAAAAATTTTTAAATAAATTCATAATGCTAAAATTTTTCATGGAGAGATATAAAAATGTGTTAGGAATCTATTGGTTCAAGAATCACTTCATTTGGAGGTCAGATGGTGAAGTTATAGCCAAATTAATAAAACATGTCCTCAATCCTATTGTACCTATTTTGGTACAATTGGCATATCTTTCTCTAGAGATGTCGGATTAAGGTCATCTTTGATGGTTTCGAAGAGGACTTATAGATATACAACCTTCATGAAGACTCTGAAAAGAGATTCGGTCATTTTGAGATACACGGCTGTGTGAAATCACACGGATAGTCTGTGTTTCTTTCGGGTCAGATTGTGTTTTTTGCATTAAAAACACACGAGTAGTGTGAATCTACACGACCTGACCGTGTAACCTTTGGGTTTACTAAAATTTTCATCTCCAAAACCCCTACAAAGGATCCTAAACCCATTCTAACATCACATATACTCTTAATCTTCCCAAATTCACCTTTTTCTAATACAATATGATTCCATAATCATTCAAACACTAATCAAATTTCATTCACTCTCAATTTTCAACTCTTTTGATTCATCATCTTAAACGAATAACTTCTTCAACCATACCCAATTTCAACTCAACATCACCCATACACATTTCATTTTCCACACTTGATCATAAACACCCAAAGTATAACACATTCTTATACATTCAAAACAAAACACATCATTTAAATTCATCCATAATTTTTTTCTGCACCCAGTTCCTAATTTCATGTCAAAATTTGAGAGTCTTACATACAGAATTTAAATTCGATGTCTTCATAAGAAATGTAGCCATATATCTCTAATTTAATCCAAACTAAGAATAATCTCAATTGGACAACTATAGAAGAAGTTATGGCTAAAAGACTGAAGCATACTTAAAGATTATGTTGCTGCAATATTTTCTAGCTCAACTATCAAATTTTGTTTCCAAATCTTATCCTAACACAACTCATACCAAGATCACCTTTTCTACCTCATCACTCCTCATTCTCAACTCCATTTCAAATCCAAAACATTCACAAATCAATTCATGATCTATATTTGATCATTAACCACAA
>JAOSBK010047479.1:0-18410 GCA_027568895.1 Erythroxylum shatona | reverse complement strand
ATCCTCCAAATGGATAAGGGACAGTTATTAATGAGCCCTACATGGGACAGTTTAGGCACTCGGTCACAACAAAATAATAAATAAAAAGTGAGTCTCATGTGCATTGCATATGCATGATATGACTGATTAAGTGTACCAAATAGGAAATAATGTGAATGTGAAGTGTGAAATAAAGTGCAATGTGTGAAATTATGTGTTATGTGACTGGGTGAGCCATAGATGATGGTCACTCACTGAGTTCGCAAAACTCACCCAAAATTTGCGATTATTTTTCAGGCTTTGAAGAATACCCAGTTAGGTAAACGGGAGTACAATTACTGCATGCAAAGGAAAGATACAAGTCGGGATTAGTTAGCGTCTGCCTTATGTCTTTTTCTTTTCGTACTGAATTGTATTTTCTGTCAAATATTGTATTTAGTGTATTTGCATATATTTGGTGTATAACTTACCGATTGGAAAAAGGTTTGCAAAAGAGATTGATCATAGTGTAATGTGATTTGTTTTTGGAATGTACAAATCGAAATTCTAGTTTTTGAAAACAAAATTTTGGCAACTCTTGTAAATGAAAATGTTCTAAATAAAAGTGAGCCCAAATTTGTGATTCCTGATTTACGCGTACGCTTGGAAAAAAAATTTATACTGAGTTTTTTACGAAGTGATGTAGAACGTCACCCTCGCGGGGCACGGACTCGGATATCACCATCGATGTCAGGTTCGGGCCATGCGGGAGTGGGGTGTTACAATATGTACTTGAATGTCCTCTGGATATTTGGGTATATACTCTATGATAGTGGGATGTTACATACTTTCCTATTAAACCATGACTACAAATACTGTTAATGTCAAAAAAAATGATGGATATGAGGTGGCATAAATAGAAACGCATTAATGATAACATTATGCATCATCCAGCAGACTCAATGGCATGGACAGAATTTGATAGAAAGTTTCCATGGTTTGAACAGGATTGCCGTAATGTTTGACTTGAATTGGCCTCAAATGGATTTAATCCTTTCGGTAATATGAGTACTTCGTATAGCATGTGGCTAATAATTCTAGTGTCATACAATTTACCTATAAGGAAGTGTATGAAGGAGCTTTTTATGTTATTGTCTTTGATTATTCCAGGTCCTACTACTCCTAGTAAGTATATTGATGTCTATATGCAACCATTAATCGATAACTTAAACGATTTATGGGAATTTGGAATATAAACTTTTAGTGTTGTTCGAAATGAAACATTTAAAATGCATGTTGCTGTTTTGTAAACTGTAAATGATTTCCCAGCTTATGGGAATTTGTCTAGGTGGAGCACTAAAGGGTATATGGCTTGTCCTATATGTAATGAAGTAAAATATGTTATACATGCCATCGTCGTTATTTGGAACATGGGCATAGATAACGAAGAAGTAAATTGTTTAATGGCATAGCAGAATTAGGTGAAACTCTGTTGCAATTATATAGTGATGATATTGTTTACCAGCTATCACATTTGGGTGACATTAAACCTGGGAAATACTCAAGTAATAGAAAGCAAAAGAGAAATGATGTTGACCTCAATTAGACACAAAAAACATATTTTTCAATTTGCCATATTGGAAGGAATTACTATTAAAACATAATATTGATGCTATGCATATTGAGAAAAATATTTGTGAGAATATTTTAGGAACTGTGATGGAAATTGAAAGACATAATTAAGGCTAGACTTGACTTAGAAGGCATGAACATTAAAAAAGACTTACATTTGAAAAGAAGAGATGATGGGTCATACATTATTCCCCTAACTTGTTATAACATGTCAAAAAGGGAGAAACAATTTTTCTATCAGTTTCTCCAATCAGTGAAGTTTCCTGATGGGTATGCACAAAGTATAAGTGGTTATGTGAATGTTAAAGAGGGAAAAATATCAGGGTTAAAAAGCTATGATTGTTATGTGCTTTTGTAATGATTACTTCCTGTTGGAATACATGGACGTTTACTGAAAGATGTGTCCATAACTTTGAGTCAATTGGGAGAGTTTTTCAAGCAGTTATATTGCAAAACACCTAAAGTTGAAGAGCTTGACAAAATGAAAAAGACATAACTTTGATTCTATGTAAGCTTGAACTAGTATTCCCCCTTTTTTTGATGTTATGGCTCATTTAGCAATTCACTTACCATATGAAGCAAAACTCTATGGACCTTTTCAATTTTGATGCATGTTCCCGACTGAAAGGTAATTCATATTAACTTTTACTTTTCTCAAAGTTATTTGTTACTAACAATTCCTAATATGTTATATTTTGTTCAGGTTTTTATGCTCTCTTAAGCGTTATGTATGTAATAGAGCTCGACTTGAAGGGTCTACTGTAGAGGCTTATAAAAAAAATGAATGCTTGACATTTTGTTCAATGTACTTAAATGATGTGGAAACAAGATTTAATAGACTGGAATGTAACTTTGATTTTGATAAAGAGGGTGGGTTGTCAATTTTCTCTCAAAAAGTTAGGCCACTTGTTGTGGGTAAATATGTGGAGTTAACTTAAGATGAATTCAAAATTGTCCATCGTATATTTTGAACAATTGTAAGAAAGTTGATATATAAATGTAGAATGTATATTCCTTTTAATTCAAACAATCATATTAGAATTTTGTTCGTTAAATATCATTTCCTTACTGTCATTTACATTTTTAAATAGAGAGCACAAATAGTCCACTCGCAGCAAAGGGGTTATTAATGTTGGAGAAAGACATAAGTTGAAGATTACATATTATGAACATATGACAATTTATATGTTAGAACAACTTCTAATTTTATTTTATCATACAAATGATACACTTGCATAATCGTAACATGTAGAAAGTGATAACAACATTATATAGTTTGGGTATGCAGGCATCATATTTGTGGGAAAAATATACAGGTTGCATTGTTAATAGGGTGAGATTTCATATATAAGATCAAGATAGTCAACTTAGAAGATAAAATTGTGGGGTTATTATTGAGGGATGTCATGACGACGAATTCATTGACTTCTACAGTGTCATCTCTGAAATAATAGAGTTGCACTACATTAAGGATAAGAATGTTGTTCTATTTAAGTGTAATGGTTTAATCTTACTGACATGAAAGTGAACGAGAATATTACTAGCATCAATATTAGTAAGACATGGTACGATAATGATCCTTTTGTCCTTGCAAGTTAAGTGAAGCAAGTTTTCTACCTAAATGATATTGTATTAGGTAAAAATTGGAAGGTTGTTTAAGAGTTTCAACACCGAAATGATTTCAATTTTTGTGAAAGGGGTAATGGTCAATTCAATGAGGATTCAAATGAAGTTTATCAAGAGATTAGATTAGAGTTCAGTAATGAAGCCATTCAAATAAAAGATGCAGATATATCATCATTCTATAGGAGAGATGTGATCCAAACATAGTACAACTGGACGAAGTCCAAGCTAATACTTTCAATCAAATAGATGAAGACTATAATCAGGATGAATTAAATGACAATGATGATACTTTGGTCGAATATATTAGTAATAAAGAATCCAATCATAATTTAATTAAATGTAAATATATTATTTATATTGTTTGAAATGTTATGATCATATTTGAGTTATGTTGTTAATGTTTTACTTATATTTATTTAGGATAAATCAATGCATATTGTTGATATTTTACTTATGTTTATGCAAAATATTCTTGTTTGATTAATGTTTATGCTAAATGTTTTGTTTTGACTTGTTTTTGACTTATATTCATGTGGAATGTTGATGCTTAAGTAAAGATTATGCGTTATATTGATATTTCATTTATAGATATTCAATTTAATGGGACCTAGTAGAAATAAGGGAAAGAGGATGGCAACTATCAAAGATGTTCCTCCCCCACAACAACTAAATCAATCTAACCTTATTGATGAAGGTAGTCAGCAACAACCTATATCTACCTCAGCTAGTGCTAAGGGATCTCCAGGTATGTTATTGTTAACCACCTATATTTATAGTGATGCTCAAATATATATTTACATCTTTAATGTGTTTTTTCTTATGATTATTCTTTTATTGTCAGGTTCCAATACCAGTATAAGAAAAAAAAAAGGTAGAGGTATCACTAAAGGATCTGAGTTGCAACACATGAATATTTTAATGAACAACAAGTTATTTGTGCATATTAACCCCGCGCAACATTATCATATTGATAAGATCCAATCAGCAAAATTGTCCAGTGAGTTGGGAGTCATTGTTAGGAATAAATTGTCATGCCTTCAACATGCTAGGCAATTGAAGGAAGACAACTTGTTACATAATTCTTTGGACAAAATTTTGATAATTTTTTAATTCATTTTATTATATGCAATACGATTTTACTTATTTAAAAAGCAAGTTAAATTATATGTGTTGTTCACAGATGAATTTCAATATCGTCGATATAAAAAATCCTTTAGATGGAAATAAAAATAATAAGTAAAAATAAGGAAGAAGAGCCATTTAAATGGATCACTTCAATATAAAATTTTCCCTTTTCTTGTTTCTGAACTAGGTTAGTTTGTAAGAAAAATAAGAAAACACAACATATGCACTCATCAACTTTCATCCTTATCTCACTAAATTAGCAAATTCTAGTGCACAAGACTCTCTGTTTTGTGAGTTAAAGGACATGAATTGTACGTAACCTTTCTTTTGTATTTTACAAAGAAGCTATTTTTGTAACTCGAACCTGTGACCTTCCAGTCACAAAGTCGTAACCTTACTGGTTATTCCAAAATTTGCCCTCATACTTATCTCGGTAACATGTTGTTGATTTCCAATCTATATTGAAAGCTTAATACGGATGATGATATTTTTGGTTACGAAGATTGGTTCTCTTTTGTTTTTTAATGCATGAAGACCGATTAATGCCTAGAAAACACTTGAACTATTAAAAATAATAATATTTTGTAAAGTTTTAGTAAAGAATTTAACAAAAATTGCTATTAAAGTCAAGTTAATTAAAGAATGTCTTTACAGTCAATAAGAGAGTTTAACAATAAAATTTGACTTTCTGCTCCTGCTACTAAGGGTGTATAATTACAATCAAGCAAATTGGAAACATAGCTAGTCATATATCTTATCGTCATCAAGTTGAAAGAAAGCTGACAACTTCATGTGTTGCAATATCACAACTTAAGAGCAACCTGCCCATATTTAGAAAATAGAGAAATGAAGCCATCAAAGTTTGGTTTATGCCAACTTGACTCAGAGTCTTGGTCTTCCCACTTTATATCAAATAGGACATAAACTTATTTTCTAGCTTTTTCTTCATAACTTTTTTTGACTTTTTCCTTTCTCTTTGGCCTCTAGCAATTATGTCAAAATCTCAATGAAATTTTCATTTTTTTAGTAAATAAAACAAAAGGTATTAATTGTCGTATATAGTACAGACCTTATTACGTACCTAGGATCATACATAAAAGGATTAAAAATGAAGATAATGCGAAATACCTGCTTTCGGTTCTATCTTTGATTTCGATGTCATTTTTTAGTTCCAAACGATCACGAATCTCCCAAGACCTTTATGGAAAGTGTTTCCAGGCAAGAGTTTTATGTCTTTCTACAGTTTTCTCAAAATATAAGCTCTCTTAACCAGTCAAAGAATCCTTATGCTTACGATTGGTATGAGCAACTGCAGGAGCCTTAACCTTTATATATAGCTTCTATATAGAGCTTCCTATCCTAAAGTTGATATAAGTCTGGTCCACATTAATTGCGATGCGTTTTCTACCCAAACTTTGACCTATTAATCTAAATCATTTATTGGGTCACTTTATTATCTTTATCTAAATCAAATTACATAATTTAACCGATAATTTATCGAAAAATTGAAAAATGCAATTAATAGTTGTCCAACTTTATAGGAAAAGGCAAAATTGTCTCAACATTCTCCCCTTTAGATAAGCATTAATTACAGTTTCAACTCTAGTTTAAAAACATTTTAAAAACTAGGTTAAGTCATGCTACTGAATTAGTTAACTAAAATTTAAAAACAGAACATTTGATCCAAAGATAATGAAAGTCCATCATTCTGTCCTGCAAGGCTTTCGATACCGAAAAGTATCAAATGCATGTGTCATGTATGACACAGATCCAATACAATTATGTATACCTAATACCTCACTAACATAAATGGGAAAATAGAGTGTGGCAAACTAGGATGGTACATTTATGATCTAAATTATATCATCTTCATTTGTAGGTCTCGATTTCTCCAACTTTATGTTAAATTGCATATGTTAAACTGCATTAGAGAAATCTTATTTTCTCTCACTGAATGCTAAACAGGATTAGAAAAAACTTGTTTCCTCCCACCAAATGCTAAACTGCATTAGAGAAAACCTTTATGTTCTCCAATTGAATGCTAAACTGCGTTAGCGAAGACTTTTATGGGATTAAAAACTTATATCCCTATGTCATGTCAAATTCATGGATACCTGTACTAAAATTGTATGCATCTAAATGACATAAGAATAGAGTCAATCTGTATATATGCCCAATGACCTTCAATGCTTAAGATCGACATAAATCTTAAGACTTTCATACGTATTATGACAATGTATGATAACATGTATTATTGAGGATAAACGATGATTATCTCTATTGATGAACTCTCATACTGTCAAAATACATCAAACTGTGCAAACGTACATGGAGCAAACATAACGATCCGCTAATTAACAATGTGTAAGGATGTCAAAACACCCATATTATATACTTTGTCGCAAACATAAGTGGGTGAAGTCCTTTAGTTAAAGGATTGGTTAACTTTTCCTCAGCCTTTAAATGCTCCAAACCTTAATGTCAGCTTTTCATATCAACACCTTTATGACCAAATAATTGATCTTCAAATGCTAAGATCCTGTGATATTCTTTGTTGTTATTAATCAACACAACAAGAAGATTACCACAGTACAACCAAATGGGTTTCGCCACTAAAGGAACCACAGATAACTCAGAAATTAAATTCCTAAGCTAAACCATCTATGAAGCAGCCCCATAACATGCACTCTGCATGCATAGTCGAGGAAGTTACCCTTGCCTTCTTAACACACTTCCACGATATTGTACCATCTGCAAACTTGAAACTGTAACCTTAAGAGGACTTTCGATCATTTGGACACATAACCAAAATCTAAATTTGAATTCCCTACGAGGTTTAGTCTATTGACTGCGCTATATGTCAACATATAATCCTTAATTCCCTTTAGTATCTCAACACTCGCTAGATTGCATTCTATGAAAGCTCTGATGAGTGTTGAGATCTATCCTGGTTAATCCAAATACTTAGGACAGAAGATGTGACACCGAGGTCATTCATGTCAAAGTTTTTGACCAAAAGTTGTTTAACCTCATACAACATGGTCAAATAATTTGACAGGAGCAATATAGCATCCACATGCAGTAATAGGAAAATGTCTTTGCTCCCTTTGACCTCATAGTACAAGCATCTTTTTAATTTTATTTTCCATGAAGTTGAAAGAGGTCACAACCTCATCAAATGTAAGGTATCACTTTCGGAAGGTTTGATGTAAACCATATATTGATATGCATAACTCGCAAACCATGTCAGTTCCATCTGGATCCTGAAATCCTTCAGGTTGTATCATATAGACCACTTCATAAAGGTCTTTACTCAAGAAAACCGTTTTGACAATTATCTGATGTAACTCTATATCATTATGAGCTACAATTGCCTTAATCACTCAAAATATATCCTACAAGGATACAAAAGAAAATGTAACATAAAGTCAACCTTTCTCCCTGAGTGGACCATTAGGCAACTGAGTGTGCCTATAAACTACTAAACGTTATCCTAAAATCCTTTAGGTCCAAAAACTTTATTTACAACTGATGAGTTTGCACTTTCGCTACAAATCAACTAACTCCCATACCTTACTATGCTCTATAACTTGCATCTCGTCATTCATTGCATCCCACCACACATCCGCATTGGCTCCAGAAATAGTATCTGTAAAAGTAATTAGATCTATAACATGTCTAATAGCATAGTCCTTTATACCTAATAAACTATGTAATCAGATGGGATAATAGGTCATCTCACTCTAGTGAATCCACTTAACTGTATTAGATTTTATACCCCAGGAACCTCTGTGTCTATAGGTATGGATTCTTGTTCCTATATAGGCACGATACAAAGACCTAGATCCACCGGATCTAACTGTATGACTAGTGGGTACATGATAACAGTAGTATTTACCCTGCTATCATTCGAAGGGTCAATGGGCCCACCATCATCATAGATATTGTATTCCAGAAACTTAGCTATTTGTGAGTTCACTATTTCAGTCCCTCCTTCTCTATAGTAAAAGCTACAACCTTGACTTCTTCAAGTCCTTTAGGATGCAGTTATGCCTTTCAGCAATACACCATTTTGCTCAAAACTACTCGACATAGTGAATTAAGTCACTATTTTAACTAATTCCAAATATATGACAAATGGACCCTTAAAGTCCTGAAACACCATGTTTGCCATAATATTCTCCTCCACGATCAAATCTATCTATCTTGATGAATTTTCCCAACTGGTTCCCAACCTTCAATCTTTAAGCAAGAGCACATAACTGTAATGGGAATAATCATCATCAAATGTAAAAATACATTTAAAATTGCACAATGCAACTGTATAAGTTCTACCAATATCTTTACGTATCATACTCAACAAGTCAGAAGTATGAGTTGATCTCAATATCCTTATTATTCAACTTACCCCTGCAATAGTCAACACATGTTCCTAGATCATCATAAATCTAAGATTAAGAAATGCTTTCCTTGATCAATCTCTCAACCCTAGCTCTAAAAATGTGGCTTAAACTTTTATGCTACACCATGTATGACTTCTCATTCATCAGGGTCTTTCATTTCATAACTTGTTTAGTAAGATAAGAAGAAGCATTTATCTAATTCGAGGTAAGACACATTCTATACAAACCATATGACAAGAAAGTTGTACCATTATGTTTTGCATTAAACAAAAATTGTACAACAGAAACATTAAATATAAAACATTAACCCTCTTTGTTCAAAATTGATCAAAATATCACATATAAAATATATCGTGTAAAACTTAAATGAGCCTTACAACAAGATTCAATACATACATTCCCCATAGATATTAATTCCACTTATTTATTATTGTGAACCATCAGTTTCTCCTTTCCTTTATTTGGTTTTATCCTGGATATGAACCTTTGCATTGTGGAAGTACCTTAATTAGATGCTTCACTAAATAGTCACCATGTGTACTTAATATGACTATTGCAAATTATATTCATAAATTGACAAGTCAAAGAGTAACCTGATGGTCTCATTCTTTCCTTTTAGACCTCATACTACGAGTTACTTGATGTCCTTAGAACCTTTACTAGCAATGGTTTGACCAACATCAGCATGTGGAGAAGATTTGAACTTTCTACCTTTGAACTTAGTGGGCTTCGTCTTTGTCTTTCCTTTAAGTTCCTTCGAGGGCTGTAGGAGTAGCAAGCTTGAGTTTCTCCTCCTCAGCAACACAATGGGCTATTAAAGCATTGAAGTCCCAACATCTTCGATCTACTGTGAAGATGAATCATTCTCGATATTTATTGAATTACTCCCCTTTGTCTCATATATACCTCATGGACAATAATTCTTTCATCAAGGCACTTGTCTCAACACTAGGTGAGATTGTGTATCTCTGAGAGACATTATCAAGAAACTCCTTCGCTATATCTATGTTGGAAAGTCCACTTAGCGGATGGTTAGGAATGGATCTCTTAATAGTCATCAAATATAATCTATAGGCTATTTTATAAACTCTCGAGCTCATGAATGTAAATGGAGATGGCTTATCCATCCGTATGGTTCTATCAACCACAGTTATCTCCATAGCATTCGATACATCCTTTGTCCACTTCTTTGAATTGAAACTGGTTAGGATTTCAATAGTGACAGTGACACTAGTTTTGTTGACTGAAAAGGTCATTTCAAGATGAGAATGTTTAAATTAGCAAGAACGTAGGACAACAGTGATACTCAAAGTCATTGAATAATATCTTTACTAAAAATCCGATCACACATATTATAAAACACCTTTGGGCTGAATACATAATATATGTAATTAGACCTCCACATAAAAGTGATCAGAATACAACTATCAACTTTTATGATACTACCACCTTTGGCCAAATAGATCACTTGAGTAACAACTTTCCTCCATCTAATGCCTTTATTCACATCTCAAAATGTTATGTAAGGCCAACAAATTTGGCATAATAACCAAACATAAAATCAGAGATATCCTTTAACATGCAAGTAGAACAATTCAAAATATTGGCTTAAAAAGCCACTTTAGTGACTACATCCTCATCAGCATTCAAAAAATCCACAAACATAAGGGATACATCTTTATGTTATCCTCACATTCTTTGTGGGCATATGGTATGTGACAATGTAACATTAATAAATGAATAAATGAATAAATGCATAGTCTCAGTGTCACACACTCATGTCGAAAACATTCTCTGAAAACTTGATTTGAGACTTTCATTAGAAAAAAATCTCAGTAAAGTGACTATCATGCGTCACCAAACACTGAACCAACCACCTGAGATACGAGAACCTCATGTATCTCCCTTATGGCAAGTCCGTTGCATGAAAGTTCACTCAAAAAATGGTTTCAAAATGTCTCAATTGCTTTTCCGATCGACTATCATGCAATCCCGAACACTGAACTTGAGATCCGAGACACAAAAACTTGAAGTATCTCCCTCACCTAACGTTCGAAGCATGAAAATTCACTAAAAATTAGATTCAAAATACCTTAATTCCTTTTTCTAGATTTAAACTTTAATCTATTACTAATGTAATAAATCCAAAAAATGGAAAACTTACTTTATGAATTTTCTGGACCCAAAAACTGTCCCAAAACACCTTGAGCCACCCTTACGAGAAATATAAAATTATTTTTTCTGAAAAGCATTATAGCAATCCATACAACTGATGTTAACTGACTAACGTGGCACACCACGTCAGTGCGTGTGGCGTGGGGTTGCGCATGTGTAGCACATCACACACTCCCCACATGCAGACGCGCACCTACATTACACGCATTGCCATAAGTTGTCCATCTGACGTGCCACATGTATGGACATATGTGACGAGTGCGCGACACCTGCCCACCATCCCATGCTCGTGGGAGCACTGGTCGCGAGTCGCGACCTTATTATATACCCAGGATCATACATGAAAGGATTAAAAATGAAGGTAATGCAGAATACCTGATTTCAATTCCATATCTAATTTCAATGCCATTTTCAAGCTCTAAACAATCATGAATCTCCCAGGACCTTAGTAGAAAGTTTTTCCCAACATGAAGTTTAGGTCTTTCTACAGTTTTATTAAAATGTAATCTCTTTTAACGGGTCAAAGAATCTTTATGCTTACGATTGATATGAGCAACTGCAAGAGACCTTAACCTTTATATATAACTTCCTTATCGGGTTTTCCCATCACAAGGCTGATATAGGTCTAGTCCACACTAATTAGGATCCATTTTCTACCCGAACTTTGACCCATTAATCTAGATTATTTATTGGGTCACTTTATTATCTTTATCTGAATCAAATTATGCAATTTAACCAATAATTTATTGAAAATTTGAAAAATGTAATTAATAGTTATCCAACTTTATGGGAAAGGACATAATTGTCCAACATTAATATGTCAAATTCTCAATGAAATTTTGATTTTTTTTGTTAGTGAATCGAAACAAAAAGTATTAATATGTCAAATTCTCAATGGAATTTTGATTTTTATTAGTGAATGAAAACAAAAGTATTAATTGATACAGATAAAGAAAAAGAGAATGAAATAGTTTTTATTCTATTTTTATTCATTTTTATTCATTATGTCAAATTCTGAATAGAATTTTGATTTTTTTAGTGAAATTGATATAAAAGATTTGATTCCTCCATTATGAGTTTTGGATACAACAAATTAAATGTAGATCCTTGTGCATATTTCAAGAGAATTGGTGAAAATGGCTTCATACAAAAAATTACACTCTTAGTAGTAAATTACAATGATTAAACGTTTAAAATTGTTAAATTTTTATCAGAAATTTTACTGTATACTATTATATTTTATGTCAAGAAAATTTAAATTTTTATCAGGTGTTATTGTTATATTTATTTTAAATTAAGTATAATTTTCCAATATAATTAATAAAATACTTTTTAATGTTAATAAAATGCATAAATATTATAATAGAACCAATCAACTAACAATTAAATATTGAAAAGTTTCATTTTCATGAATGATTAATCAAGTTCTATATTTGTTTTTATCAATCCAATCTAACTTTAAAGGGCCTATATAGTTGCTTTTGTTATTTCATTTCTTCCACTGAGATCTTTATTTTTATTCTGGAGTATTTTTATGTACTGATACTTTCAAGTCTTCTGTGTGGGATGAAGCTCGTGGTTATCCATCTTAGTTGAAGTTTGACGCTACGAGCAAATGAGTTTTTCAATTTTCTCGTTTGCCATGACCATTTACTCTTATCCTCTGTAAACTGGGGTTGGTTTCTCTTTTAATCAACGAAGCATAGTGCGTAACATGTGACTTCGCTAATGAACAGGCTAGTTTAGGATCTTCTTCTATGCTTTGTATGTAGCTCATGTCAGATCAAACAAGCCAATTGTTCGGGGACGGTGAGGCACAACGACATACACCGCTATCGATAAACGTACTTTCATTTTCATAGAGTGTCTGACACATCACACATCTCCTCTGTTAGCTTCCTTAAGCCTCATGACACATTTTTTATAGTACAAGAGAGGCAGTCAATCTTTTCCTTTTGAGAACCGTTGCTAATCCTCTTAAGAACCTGACGCTTCTACTATTACAAGACAAGTCCTTTGGATTTACTTCCAACTTGATACATCAACCTTTTGCAAAAGCTTTTTTCATTAGAGTCACACCTCATCACATCGATCACTTTCACTTGCATGCCTCAATAGTAGATGCTTACTAGGCACTAAATGTAGCACCTCACCCTCGCAAGACACATCTCGACATCCTGAGTGATATCCGAGTGCGAATCCTGCAAGGGTGGCATGCTAGAATAGTCAAAACTCGGTACAAATTTTTTTCATATTTATCATACGTATATGCAAAAATTAGTATTCAAATTGGACTCATACTTTTATTTTATAAAAGTCGAAATCACAATTGTCATTACACTTTGATCAATCTCTTTTACAAAGCATTTTCTAAACTTCACTAGTTATATCACAGAAATATTTGAATATACATTATACAAAAATCGCAGAATATACAAATTAACACAAAAATAACAAAATACAAATGCAGACACATATTGATCCCAACCTCTCTCTCACTTGAATGCAGTATGTATACTCCCATTTGCCTAATGGGGTACTCTTCTGAGTTTGAAAAAATATTGCAAATTTTGAGTAAGTTTTGCGAACTCAGCAAGTGAGCATCCTCGATGGCTCACTCAGTCAGATGACACATAATTCACTTCATTTATCTAATAATCACATTGAATCATATACATTTGATCAATCATTTCACATTTTACTTTCAATGCATTATAATCATTCATATCATATATATGCAGTGCACATACGACTCATATTCTATTTATTACTTTGTTGTGACCGAGTGTCTAAAATGTCCCGTATCCAATGTGAATATCAGGTTCATTGATAACTGTCTAGTATCTATTAGGGATACCAGGCTCATTTTACATAGTGAGTATTTGGCTCTTGTACACTTTCTGAGCTTTAAGCTGTTTTTTTCATAATTTGAGCTTTAAGCTCTTTTTTGGTGACTATTCCGGTCACAACTGCCTTTATGTTTCATGAATTCATGTAATGGAATGCATCACATATCATATGCTCAATTGGTCACATGTTTACATATTCATATTCAATTCACATTTTCTATCAGACCCAAAATTCAACATTCAACATCATTGTTGAGTAATACATTTTAAATCATATGTATATTCACATGTTTCTTTGAAACTAGGTCCAACATTCGAAGATCACATTTAGAAGCACTTATTTCATTATGTTCACGTACAAGTAATACTTCAATATTGCATTCAAGCATCAAAAGCCTCAGACCTTCATTGTCCGAAATCAGACAATCAAATCACATTCGCATCTCATTCATAATTACTCAAATTCATAACTTAAAAAAACCAAACAATAAAGTAAGACCATCTAGGTCTACTCATAGTATGCTCCAGATTAGCATTTGTTTCCAAGACCTGGAATTGCCTAAACGTGGATTAATAATTACACAATCACATAACATTCAGTTTTACACATATTTATGTGTGTAATGTATGATTTATGCTCAATTACAATCCTGGGTATATTTTCAAATTTTACACTATATCCACATTCACATTTTATCACTCAATTACTCGTCATTTCATTTGTAGCATTAATTGCTCTCAAAATTAACAATTTCTCATTCACTTTAACTTGAGACCCATTACTCCTCTCCTTTGAATCACAACTTCAATCGTATGAATTTCTTTATTACCAGACAAACTCATACCTTTGGTACTTTGATATCAACAATCCATTCACTAATGTTATTCCAACATTACAAGATCACACATTATCCAAAATTTCTTTTCTTCTTATAAATTTCTCCAAATTTTTAGACCTTCGGATCTATTTTCCATGATTAATTAGACAATGAAAATGAAGTAATTTGGCAACACTTTCTTCTATAAAAATGTTCCTCATTGTCTTAAGTTTCTAATGACACCAAAATTATTCAATTTGGTTTAGTATTTTGAAAGTTATTCTCCAAATATTTTCAAACTATTCTCATCCTGAAATAGTACACCATGCTCAACTTCCATCTAGAGATTGAATTAGAATTTGATTTCTTCAAGAAATCTGTATCCCTATGTCTCTAATTTTCTCAAAATCAACAATCATCTGATTTGGAAATCTACAAATCAATACATAACTGGAATACCCAAGCATGTTCAGTTAAATCGTACCAGTTCATACTATTCCAACAAATTCTGTCACTTTCCTTCAATCAATCTTTTTCAAATCAATTTAGAATTCTACCAATTTTTAATGGAGAGATATAAATATGTGTTAGGAACATAATGGTTCAAGAATTAAGTCATTTGGAGGTACAGAGAAGAAGTTATGGTTGAAAGAAGCAAGACTGTTCAATTTGCAAGTTGCTCTGGGGTGCATAAACTATTAGAGAGCACAGTGTCATAATGTTACAATTAAAACCAATAAACACTCATGAGCGTGAGGAAGAAAAGTCACGGGTGTGAGTGACTCATGCCTGTGCACACTCAACCAGACCTGTCCCACGTTTTTCACTAGATCTTTCCTAAATGATTTCAGATGGATAAGATATTTTAAATATGTTACAAATCCAATGGTTCACGTCTCATGTCATTTGGAGATCGGGAGAACAAGATATTGCTAAAAGATCGAAAATTGTTCGGAGTTTGTACCAATCAAGGAAGTTGGCATAATCGCGAGTTTGCAATCAACATTCAGAGTCGCGATCATGCTTCAGCGTGATCGTGATTCTCCAACCAAAAGAGGAAAGTCTCAATCGTGCTAAAGCATGACCGCGCCTTCCTATCCTCTCTTCCAAAAACAAGATCGTGCTTATATTCTTCTTCTCCTTCTAACCCTCTAAAATCTTTCTTCTTCTTTCGTTTTTTTTCTAAACCAACTTCTCTAACATATCTTCTCTCTAATTTTGTCTTCCATGCAACCCAACATATTCAAAAACAGATCAAAACCCGAGAATTAACACCAAATCTCAAAACTAGAAAAATACATTCATTTTCTTTATTTTGCTACATATTGTTCATCTTCTTCTTGTCTTTTTCTCTATCTACATTTCTGATTTGATTTTACTTCCACTTTCTCTTCGCTTTCGACACTTATTATACTCAACATGCATAAACAAAAGTCTAAAATCCAAGTTTGAAATAAAATCATCAAAACAAAAAAATCCTTCTATGCATATCACCTTCATCTTTTCTACATTTTGTTTTTTCTCCATCTCTTCATTTTTCTGCACTTCTAATTTTTGTACATTCTCCATTTTTCTTCTCAACTTTCATTTTAAACAATCTTTCTCATCTCCAAACATCATTTCACAACTATTCCTCAACTCTGAATTCATTCTTTTGTTCATCTCTACAACTTCTTATGACATATCGCTCATCAAAACCGAAAAAATCAACAAATCAAAATTTACATCCTATTTTTACAGTGAACATGAAAAAATGTATATTTTCTCATGAATATGTAATATATACTAATTCACCAAATTTAATATATATATCAATAACTCATAATGATTTACTCAATACTTACTTGCTAAAACTCCAAGTTCTTTAAGATGTAAAGAAGTCCTATTCTCATAGACCCAGGTACATCATCTTGAAGGTTGACAGGGGGTTCAGTTTTTTCTTGAGGTAGAAGAAAGAATTAGCAAAGTGGGAGTTAGTAGAGGATAACAAGGTTTTTTTTCTTTAGTGAAGTTTTGATGAAAAATTCTGTGCAAAAGAACATACTAGAAGAAGACATACACGAAGAAGATATTTTTAAGACAAGACAAACAGTGTCTTTGTCTTTGAAAGTTAAAGGAATAGTAGTAAACTTTTTAAGATCAACTTTACAAGTGACATTTGTCACTCATTCATCCTTTAAGGCTTTAAGTAGTTCTCAACTGACTAGTTCTTATTGAACTAGTTCCATAACTCCTATCTTTTTTATTCCAATTATCACCAAAATTTTCCAATAACATCTTCTCACAAATTCTAAAGTCAACTCCAAATTTTCAAAAATCATTTTCAAAATTCTCCAATATTATTTGGTTTTTATTTCTATTTTCCATTCACCAATTTAATCGTCATATGACATTTTTTTTGTCTAATAATATTTAATAAATTTAAAAAAAATTCATAAAATTCCGCAAAAATTCTATATCCATAAGTACACTATCCAAATCAATTTTCAATACAAGTAAACCACAATTCTCAATAAAATCACATATAATATATATCCATCAATCATACCTAGGTTAATGAATGCATGTACAATCATTTTAATGTGTGCAAAATTTAAATTCACATGCGTGTATGCTGACATTATGCATGAGTATGAAAAAGCATTTTTCTTAATCTCTCATGTACCGTATTTTTGGTTTCTAACTCTTAATATAGGAACGGAATGTTACACTGAAGCTTTGACAAGCATGGTTTAAATACATTACTGCTTCCAATTAGATCAGGACACATTCATGTGCTTGATTCTTCAAATTGTTTCACTACATTCCTTTACAAATACAAACTTGTCATCCTTTTATTGCTTTTTCATGCCTGTAATAATTGTTCACTGCTAAAGTTTCTGTCAGTTGGTTAATTAGTTTCTCTTGATTGGTTTCTGTGTCTACTGTTTCTGGCAAGGGCTTCCTAATTTTGTAGGATACTGGTTACTTTAATCTTTTTTCTCTGAATCTTTAATAAACTCTTACTCTAGGGTACTAGGTTAGATACGTGGGCCTGACTTGTGTGCATTGGGTTGACCAACTGGGCCTCTGCCTGATCAACTGGTGTCAGGCTTCTCTTCTTTTTTTAGTATTACTAATAATAATATTTTTATTATTAGCATTAGTATTAGTATTAGTATTAGTATTAGTATTAGTATTACTATTACTATTACTATTACTATTACTATTACTATTACTATTACTATTACTATTACTATTAGTATTAGTATTAGTATTAGTATTAGTATTAGTATTAGTATTAGTATTAGTATTAGTATTAGTATTAGTGTTAGTGTTAGTGTTAGTGTTAGTGTTAGTGTTAGTATTATCATTAGTATTAGTATTAGTATCAGTCATACCTTTTGTTTTCATGCTGGTATTCTTTGTGATTACTGAGGCTCCTTTCGGTTGGCTAATTATTTATTTTTATCTTAATTCTATTTTATTACTATTTAATTATGTATTGATTTTTCTTATTATTATTGGTTTTTGTTGTTGTTGTTGTTGTTGTTGTTGTTGTTGTTATTGTTGTTGTTATTGTTGTTGTTGTTGTTGTTGTTGTTGTTATTTATATTTTACTTTATTTTTATTTTTATTTTTATTTATTCTTGTTGTTGTTATTGTTATTATCAGCATTTTTCGGACTTCTTAAGATAGTACCTACAAGAAGCATGAAAGACACGAGGTAAGAGGGATGCCTTTAAATCGCACGGATGGAATCAGTGCAAGCGGTTCGATGCGTGCAACATGCAAGAATAAAGGAGATGACTTAATAAGAATAGGCTCTTGGAACATTGGAATCC
>JAOSBK010047446.1:0-18419 GCA_027568895.1 Erythroxylum shatona | reverse complement strand
AATCTCATTAACATTAACATGCTAATTAATTCCAACATACACTAATCTAGCAAGATCCCAAAATTAATCTAATCATGCTCATTTATAAAAAAAAAAGATTTAGGGGCCAACAGTGATTGCTAATAATGTCCAATTTCAATAAAGCCTACAACAACAATTGCAATAGTTCTGGCAGGAAATGAGATATAACATCTAGAAACTAAAACATAACAAGAAAAATGGGTGAGATGGCAGTGATGATCGACTACCTAGAATCACAAATGGAAGAGGAGCAGCCATATCAACCTGAGATATACCCAATAGACGTTAGTGCGGAAACCTTACAGAGTGATGAGGAGCTTGAGAATTTTGATAGCATTACTTAAGGAGTTGTTTATATGGAAGAAGCAGAGGAGGGGCTCAAAGTAGAAAAGGCTATGAGTTTAATTTTGTTATTGAGAATGACTCTTTACTTTTGCCTAGCAAGTTAGAGGAATTAAATAAGGAAGAAAAAGGTGAAGAGACATTCGAGATATTTCAAGAAAGCGTGGACTCAGTAGAGATTGAAAGTCTAAAGATAGGGAGGACGTTGAATGGGAATGATGATCAACTAAGGCCCTATCTAGAATAACCATATGTGGAAGTGGCGCTAACTGTAATACCTGAAGATTACCATTTTGTCATGTGAGGAGGAAACATGGAGTCGAGCCAGCGACCCTAAACCAAGGCGCTTCTTAGGATGCAATGTAAAGGAAGTAAATTTCTTTTCTTTACATTTTCACATTTTTTATATGCATGTGTTTTTTTTGTTGGTTTATTTCTTGCTTGTTCTAAGTTTTCAATTAAAATGAGAGAAAGAATAAAAGCAAAAAAACAAACATTTTCTCATTTTCTATTGCTTATAGGATTATAGAGTCATGAGTAACTAATGAATTGACTAGAGAATTTCATAGTAACTTTAGCATGTATTCTTACACTTATGATTGGTCGATATGCATTATCTTTAGAAGAGTAGTGACTAGTGGTAGACAAATCTAGTGAGATTTTGAGCCTTATTAGACTGACACATTCATATTAGTCTCATAGTCTTTTAATAATATGTGACCATGACATGTACGTCCTAACTTTGCTTTGAATTTCTATTTGAGACCACATTTTTATCACATGCATTAACATGGATATGATTAGGCATTCTTTACTTTTCCAAACTACATTAGCCAAATAGCCTACCCATTATATGATTTTTCTTTTTGATAAGGCCCTTTGAGCTTTATTTGCCCTTTTTTAATGTATTAGCCACATTACATGCTTTAACCTAACCAAATTTCCTTCCCAAGCTTAAAGCTAGTGGAACGTTTGTTGATTGTTGAGTTTGTGGATATACAAAAATATAAGTGTGGGGGTATATATGTGTGTGGGTTTACTATAATGTTGAGATGTTATTTTATGCCTTATCATTGAAATTCCCATGTTGATGTAATTTATTTTAATTTTTATAAGAGAAAAGAAAAGAAAGGAAAAGAAAAAAATGAAAAGAGAAAAAGAAAAAATAAAAAAGAAAAAGAGAAAAAAGAGAAAATGTTTAAATAAATGTATCAAGGAGGAATTCAATATATGCTAAAAAGTTGTTAATGATTAGTGCATCCTCCTAAAGTTGTAATGAATGTGTTAATAGAGTATGTTGAATATGAGGTAGATGTTAGCTTGAAAGGTTAACTCTTTTGTAGTTTTAAGGTATTGTCATTAATTGTATAAGTGATTCCTTCGGATTGGTATATGCTTCATGTGGTTTGTGTATGTCAGCTGAATTGAGTTGGGAAATATAAATGTTGCATTCCTCATTGTTGACGGTACCTAATTTTTTTATAAATGTTAAATTGTGTACTTGATGTCATATTGAGTGTTGCAATTGTTTCACTAGCTTTAATGACTTTAATGCTACTTGACCCAAATATATCTCACACTACCTTTGCCCACATTACAACCTTGAAAAGTCCTTTGATCCATCATTTTGCATGTGAACATTAGTGGTGGGGAAATGAAATGATATGGAAAGTTATGAATTATCATGAACATTTGGTATTGAGTGTACCAGTGCATAAATTTTAGTTAAACACATTTTCTGATTCTATCATTAGATTGTTCAGTTTTCGAAGATGATAAATGTTTATGAGTAAAAGTTTAGAATGTTGACTTCTTACTATGATTTTTTTAAAGTTATTCATCTCTAATTATGATTATATATTATTGGAAAATATGGGAATTGAGTAAATGTTTTGGGTATTTGAGTTTAATTTTAATGTTTTGCCCAAGGATGACCAAAAGCTAAGTGGAGGGAAAATTGATAGATGCTTAACTGATTATGAAATTATTCCATAACACTTAGTGATTGTTGACATGAAATTGCTTAAGATATTCACTTTGACTCATATGTGATTTTAGGCACAATTTGGAAGAAGAAAATTAAAAGAACAAAAAAATGCACATAACGTAACCTGAATGGATTATGTATGCAATTACGTTAATCAACAACTAGGAATTAAATTAGAAAAAAGGAAAAGCAAGATGAAGAAAACACTATAGTAGGTGGATAGCTAAGGGAGCAAAATGACTCAGCAGTGTTGGGAGCATAAACTAGACGATAGTGCAATAACTAAAATGCAAGTGCAGTAAAGGAAAAACATTATTGTTGGGTGAAGCAAAACACACACAATAACAAAAGGGCATTAAGGGTAGAGTGAAGAATGAATAGTAGGGGTGGGACCAATAATTAAATGGGAAATAGTAAGTAGTTCACTCCAAAATGACAATGCATAGCCAAGGGACAAAGGAACACAATAGCTAAAGGTTTGTGTTTCGTAAACGCAAACCATGCATTTTACTTAAAACACAATAGCAACTACATTTCATGAAAAAGTTATGCATGAAACACATACGTTTGACCAATAACAATAGAAAAAGAGTGGGGTTTTAAAAGAGGACTAAACAACAATGTTGTAAAACTGAGGGTTTTGCATGAATAGTAAGACGGACCACGATTTTAATTCATCGCATCAAGAATAATATTGAGATCTTGTAAGAGAGAATAGTAGGTGACAGAAAATAGAGGGAGGCATTGCTAGGGGGCTTCGGTTAGGATATTAATGGGGTCTGAAGCATTTTTTGGGAGAGACCTATGGAGGGTTAGACATCCCGATGTTGGATTGAAGGTGACATCGATGCTGAAGATCTGGGTTAAGTGTATTTAACTATTTTTGTTATTTCTTTCTCTCATTAGAAATTGATTGTCTCATCCTATTTTAATTGATTTGGGTTTTGTGTATGGATAATCATATTTTTATTATTGTTCAGTTATTTGTGTATGAATCCATTGGGTATTATGAAAAGATGATTTTGATGCATTTATTGAATCGCTTATTTGCAAACCCATTGCTAGAATTTCGATATAATCCATAATTGTTATGGTGAAATTCATATGTAGTGATTAATGATTTGTAATCATTAGGGATAACATGACCTAGGTTAAATAACGCATTATATATGGTTGTTGCCTTGATTAATCGATTTTCCTAATTTGTAATGCCACTACCTAATTAAATATAGAGATTATATCCTAGGTTATTCGGTGGTTAGGTTTAATTAATGATTATATCTTGATTAAACAAAACCTAAGAGAAAACTTGGGTTAATTATTAACCTACGATTAATAGTTGCTAAGAGAGGTTTAAGAATAATAAATCAATGAAATATGTTTAATTAGGGTGTAGGCCGAGATTAAACCAAAGAACCAGATCCTTACCAAATTTTCCACTTTTATCATTTTTCGTATGTTTTCTTTAATTTGTTTTCATTAGGTTAGTGTCATTTTATTTTCTTATTTCCAAAATCCAAAATTCCCCTCTAAACCTAAACATCGATTAATTTCATTTTGGAAACTTTATACATACTCTCTGTGGGATCGATTTAGATTGCTATAGTAATAGGTCTATTTATTTTATTTTGACTAACATTACAGCCTGCGGTCACTAGAAGATGTCAAACTAACATCGATGCTTATCCACATTGTAGATCAATCCATCAAGAGGCCATTTGGGTTAGTAAAAGATGTTCTTATAAAAGTGGATAAATTTATAATTCTTGTTGATTTTATTGTGTTGGATTTTTAAGATGATAGGAATTGTCCATTGATTTTAGGTAGGCCCTTTATGAATGCTGGTAGGGCATTAGTTGATGTGCATGAAAGAAAACTACTTTTAAGAATTGACAACGAGTAGGTTAAATTCAATATGAATAAATCTTTCAAGAAGTCGGTGGATGGAAGTACATATATGGAGATTGATGTTGTGGATGATTGTGTGAAGAAACTTGATGAGGAAGTTGTTGAAGTGCATAGGGATGAGAGTGTGAACGAAGAGGAATTGTGTGAGGAGGGTGAGGAAGAGAAGTTAGAGAGAATGGATGCACCCATACCTCCCTCCATCATAAAGCCACCCACTATAGAACTAAAACCCTTACCTTCCCAGCTGAGATACACATTTCTAGGTAAAGACCACACCCTACCCATCATCATTTCCAACCAATTGGATTTTGGGCAAGAAGAGAAAGTGATAGAGACCATTAAGAAGAGGATGAGAGCCATGAGGTGGCAAATTTATGATATTAGGGAGGATTAGCCCTAATGTGATGATGTATAGGATTAACCTTGAAGAAGGATGCAAGACAATGAGAGAGAGATAAAGAAGGTTAAATACAAACATGCAAGAGGTTGTGAAGAAGGAAGTGGTGAAGCTTTTCAAATAGCAAGTGGGTGAGTCCGGTGCAATTGTGCCTAAGAAGGGAGGCATGACAGTAATGTAGAATGAAAAAGGTGAAAAAATTTCCACTAGGACGATCAAAGGTTAAAGAGTGTGCATTGACTATAGGAAGCCCATTATGGACCAAATGATTAAGAAGGTGGTTGACCATGATTTTATTGTTTTCTTGATGGATAATTTGGGTACAATCAAGTGTTCATATACCCACAGGACTAACAGAAGACTATTTTCACTTGTAATTATGAGATTTTTGCTTACAGGAGGATGCCTTTTGGTCTATGCAATGCTCTAGCTACATTTCAAAGGTGCATAATGGCCATCTTTGCGAATATGAATGAAGACTTCATTGAGTATTTATAGATGACTTCTCTATTTTTGGAGACTCTTTTGATCATTGCTTGTTTAATTTAGATAGAGTGTTACAAAGATGCGAGGAGTCTCATTTAGTTTTGAATTGGGAGAAGTGTCACATGACCCAAGAGGGAGTTGTTGGGCCGTAAGATCTTATCTAGGGGGATTGAGGTAGATCAAGCTAAGATTGAAGTGATTGAAAAGCTCCCACCTCCTACTAACATCAAGGACATTCGAGAATTCCTTGGTCATTCAGGGTTTTATAGACAGTTCATTAAGGACTTTTCTCTTATTGCTAGACCTTTAACTCACATATTAGTTAAAAATGTGTCTTTTGTATTTGATGATGATTACTTAGATGCTTTTAACAGGTCAAAGAAAAACTTACAATAACATCATTTTTGACGTTGCTGGATTAGTCACTTCGTTTTGAGATCATGTGTGATGCAAGTGACCATGTCATTAGTTATATACTCAGATAGTGGAAGGATAAGAGGCTACATGCAATTTACTATGCCAGTAAGACTCTGTCAGGAGCACAATTGAACTACACCACTATTGAGAAAGAGTTGCTTGTAGTGGTATTTGCATGTGAATTATTATGTTATTATCTTTTGAGCTCACAAGTTATTATTTTTATAGATAATGCAGCGTTTGTTATCTCTTTGCAAAGAAGGATGCAAAGGCTAGACTCATCTGATGGGTGCTTCTGCTCCAAGGATTCAACATTGAGATTAAGGTCAAAAAAGGGGTAGAAAATGTTATAGCGGACCACTTATTGAGACTTGAACGGGTACAAAACGAAGAGGAAGAGGAAATTGAAGAGCATTTTCTTGACGAGGCCTTAATGATGGTAGAAAATCATTTTCTTCCTTGTTTGCAAATATTGCCAATTATCTCTCAGGTAGTATTCTTCCCCTAATCTCTCACATCAACAAAGGAAGCATTTCTTATTTTAGTGTTCTCGCTATATTTACGATGAACATGTGTTATATAAAATTTTTGCTGACAGTTTGATTCGTAGGTATGTCCCTAAAGATGAAATGCTTGAAGTTTTGACTCAGTATTATTGTTCAATTTATGCAGTATATTATAGAGTGAACAAGATGTGCTCGCATTTTAGAGTGTGGATTCTATTGGCCAAACTTGTTCAAGGATGCCCTAGATTTCGTATTGCATTATGATAGGCGCCAAAGAGTGGGATGAGATACCACTTTCAAGCATCATAGAGGTTGAGATATTTGAAGTGTGGGATTTAGATTTCATGGGACGATTCACATCTTCCCTAGGTGACTCCTATATATTGGTTGTGGTTGTATAGGTAGGTCAAAGCAATAACTACTCTAACAAATGATGGCAAGGTGGTGCAACGGTTCATTAAGAAGCTCTTTACTAGATTTAGGGTTACTAGAGCTATCATAAGTGATGGAGGAAGTCACTTTTGCAACAAACCTATTGAGACTCTTCTAAAGAGATATAATTTTTATCATAGAGTGGCAACCCCTTACCAGCCGCAAATAAGTATCCAAGTGGAGGTGGTGAATAGAGAGTTGAAGAAGATTTTAGAGGAAGTAGTGAACACTTCAAAAAAAGATTAAGTTTTAAAGCTGGATGATACATTATGGGCTTATAGGATAGCTTTCAAAACTTCCATATGTGCGACACTATATTGACTTATGTATGGTAAGGCTTACAATTTACCATTTGAGTTGGAGCATATAACCTATTGGGCAATTAGAAAATTAAATATGGATTGGAAGCTAGCAGGTGAGAAGAGACTGTTATAACTTGATGAATTAGAGGAGTTAAGGTATGATGCGTATGAAAATGCCAAGTTGTATAAGGAAAGGGCTAAGAAGTGGCATGATGCCCATCAAGAAGAAGGAATTAAAGAGTGGGGACTTAGTGCTTTTTTTCAATTCATAACTTTGGTTATTTCCTAAAAAGCTCAAGTCAAGATGGAGTAGCCCCTTCAAAGTTATTTAAGTGTTTTTGCATGGAGCTTTTAGAGTTGAAAAATGATAGGGGTGAAACTTTTAAGGTTAATGGGCATAGGTGCAAGCTATACTTTGGAGGACCATTCTTACAAGAAAAGGAAGTACTTTCTTTCTTTTCTCTCACTCTTTCATGAATGCATATGGAACGGTCAATCTAATGACCTTAACTTGGCATGTTTGTCTTTCATTTGCTTGTCTTTGTGTTAGTATAGCTTTGCTTTGATTTGATTGTGTTTAGTTTGGTTTTGATTAGGTTTTAAGTTATTTCTCCCTTCTATCTCTTATTGTTTAGGTTCTTAATGATGTGTTTTGAGGTCACTTGAAGGTTTGTTATGCATCATTGCTTGTTGGAGGACCAAAGGACAAGAGGAAAAACGTGCCACCTCCATCATCCCCACCACCATGAGCCCATTTTGCCTTTAATCTCTTCTACTATTCTTCTTGTGTTTTGTGTTTTGTTTTTCATTATGTTGTTTGCTGGTTTTGGGTGTTCTCCTTTTCACATTAAGGATAATGTGTTCTTCAAGTTTGGGGAGATAGTCTTTGCATTTGTGTTTTCATTTTTATATGTCATTTAGGATGCATTTTAGGTTGTGAGTATTAAATGTGTCATTTCCCTTACATTTGAATCTTCGTGATGAATGTGTTGCCATGAGATTCTTTCATGCTAGTTGGAATGATATTAAATGCATACGTGAACTCAAATTAGGCTACTTAAATGCAAAGCGAACCATGTTGAGTGATGAAAGTAGTTGGCTGCACAAGCTTACTCAGGCTTGACACTTGAGCAACGAGGTAGTGTATAGAAGCATAATGGATTTTCATTTGAGCTTATATAAGGAATTGAGCCTTTATGACTCCATTCTATAGTCATTTCATTTCCTTGTTTGTGTGATGCTTCTTTAGGTAATTATCTTCATAACTTGCTTTGAATTGGTTTAAATCTATCGGATGCATACAAGATGGAAATGATTAAAGCCATTTTTGTTTTAATCATTAGCTTAAATGACCTATCTTTTTATTATCGCTTGTTAGCCCCGTTAAGCGTTTAACCTTTTGTTTCTTGAAATCAGTCCATTTTAAAACCCAAAAGTCCCATTAGCTTACCCAATCACAAGTTAATAGAGTGCTAAGTGATACTTCAATTTGGGATTTTTTTTTGGCTATAATGTTTTCTCTTTTCTGAGATGCTTTGAGTAGATTTTAGTACTTATACTCTTCGAGCACATTGCATATAGTTATTTTTTTCTATTCATTGTTTCTTTATTATAAACAAAATTAAATAATAAAAAAGAAAAAGAAAGAAAAGAAAAAGGAATAACATATAGTAGCATCAATAAGTATGGAGTAGTAGTCATATCCATTTCATATTTCATAGGTTTATCTTTGTCATCCCTTTGTACATGTAGCAACTAGACCACCTGCCCAAAGATGTTGTTTGCTTTAGGTTGCCCTTCTGGCCAAAACACTTAAGGTTTTGCTCTCCCCCCTCCTAGGAAAACATGTCTGTAAGGGAGAAGTATTCGTACCCTTATAAGGCATACTCGTTCTCCTTTCCAACTGATGTGGGATCTCACACTCTCCAACTCCTAACCCTTTTTAAGGCCCAGCCTAACTAGTAAAACGGTTTGGTTATTGGCTTTGATATCATTTGTAATAGCCCAGGCTACCTGCCCACAGATATTATCTGTTTTGGGTTACCCTTAGGACTAAACCCCTCACGGTTTTGCTCTTCCCACCTTTAGAAAAATGCATCTGAGGGGGAGAGGTATCCATACCCTTGTAAGGCATACTTCGTTCTCCTCTCCAATCGATGTAGGATCTCACAATCCACCCCCTTTAGGGCCTAGCCCCTTTAAAGCCTAGCATCCTATGCTAGCACATCAGGTTAGGAACTGGCTTTGATACCATTTTTAGAAGCCCAGAACACCAGCCCACTGATATTGTTCACTTTGGGTTGCCTCTCGAGCCAAGAACCTCACGGTTTTGCTTTCCCCCTCCTGGGAAATGCGTCTGTGGTAGAGAGGTATCCATACTCTTATAAGGCATACTTTGTTCCCCTCTCCAGCAGATATGGGATCTCATCATCCACCCCCTTAAGGCCCAGCATCTTACGCTGGCACATCGGGTCGGGAACTGGTTCTAATACCATTTGTAACAGCCTAGACCACCCGCCCACAGATATTGTCCACTTTGGGTTGCCCCTAAGACCAAACTCCTCATAGTTTGGCTCCTTCCACCCTTGAGAAAGCGCGTCTAAGGGGGAGAGGTATCCATACCCTTAATTCATACTTCGTTCTCCTCTCCAACCGATGCGGGATCTCATAGTACACTCGGTACTTTATAAATTCTTGTGATAAACCCATAAAATCTTTTTCACCCATCTTAACCCTATCCACATTACAACCCGAAGCAAAGTCCTTTTGATCTATCTTAGCATGTAATCATTGTGGAGGAGAATTGGTGTATTAGCAAGCCTATGATAGTGTAGTTTCCTAAAGGAAGTTTGAGCAAAACACTAACCATCAAACACTTAAGAGAAATGAGTGAATTTTGTAAGAAAGGTCCATTTTGAGTTTATACTTATCTTTTAGTAGTGGTTTCATAAGTTGAGTTTGCTTATATGCACCAATGAAAATTAGTCATGATGTGTTTAGTCACTTGACACTTGAGTTGGCGAAAGTTTAAGGGATTACATAATTTAATCTTTGTGAAAATGAAGTGATAGAATTTTATTGGATGTATTTGACTTTTGCTTGAGGACAAGCAAAAGTTTATGTTTGGGGATGTTGATAGTTGTAGATTGCAACATGTTTTATTAGGTAGTTTGGTGTGTCTTTAGTTGTTAATTTGATTATTTAGTATGTGGTTAGGTTAGAATTATGTTAGTTTATTAAATATCTGTGTCTTAAGTGTTTTATAGGTTAGAGAATGCTTTTGAGCTTCAATGTTGTGTATTTGAGGTATCTTGATGAGCCTGCTACTGTTTCACGGTCAATATCGAAGAAGGGAGGAGTTTTGGAAGGAACTTGAGCCATAACAATGGCCCACGATTAGGGTCAATATCAAAGAAGGGAGGAGATTTGGAAGGAACTTGGGCCATAATAATGGCCCACTATCATGGCATATAGGCCACGATCGTGACAAAAGCACCAGGATTGGCCCACGATCTTGACCTGTATGTCCCGATCATAACAGAGAGCTTACTCAAGGGCCATAATCGTGGCCCGCATCAGGACAGACCCCAAAATGATCCTAGGTTACCTTAAATAGAAAAAAAACCTACGCCTTCCTTACACAAATTAGAAAGCTAGCCACCACCATATAGAGTTTTCTCTTTACTATTCACAAAAACTCACAAGCTTCCAGCGTAAAAGGTAGGAATCAGGACTGATAATCAAGAGCTTCCATCAAGCTTCCACTTTCCAGATTTTCAAATACAAAAGGGAAGAAAGCTACCATTATATTTGTTTCATTTTTATCATGTTTTGTATTATAGAGAATATGGATATAGTTGAACTTGTTTGTATTATGAGTGGCTGAATTTATTGTAGAGATTACTTTTAAACTACTTATTAAACTCCGACTTTGTTGATTGAATGAATGAATGCTTTTAATAAATGTTATGCTTAAACCTTACAATATATTGAGAAATTAAGTTAGGTAAATTATGTAAGGTTGTATAATGAGATTTGGCACCTTGCAAACTTGCATTTATGAAATTAATTGATTAGTTAGAGAGAGATCTTGAATAATTAGTTGATTACCCATAGGATAGCTTCATAGCTAGTTAAATTGATAGGCTAATTTTGTTGATTGAGAGATTGCATAGTCAATTCCATTTAATTTGTCTAGGGACATTTGATTACACCTTGAGAGAGAGTGATTGAAACATTAGGACATCTTAAGTGAGGCATAATTCAATCAACAACTTAGGAGGGAGACAAGATAGGGGAAAAGTGAACTCTAATCTTTAATCTTGATATCAAAGTTTCTACACCTATGTTATATTATTTGTTCGTTGCTAGTTTGTTTGATTTAATTTATTTTTCAGTTTTTATTATTTGAATTTGAGTCTTAAACAAAGCATAACCTAAATTAAGTGATGGTTAAGCAAAATCTCTGTAGGATGATAAACTTACAGTTTTTAGTGTAAAACAAGTAGTTTTTTTTTGCAATCAATAATGACAATCCCTATAAATGAATAAAATTGTATGTCATAAATGTATGTATAAGAATTGGGTGTCATATGTGTAAGTGGTTGTAAGTTCCAAATAAGGGGTGTTGCACCTCATTTAAAAGACACTATCAAAGTCTAGATTCCTAAGAGGAATGAGATAAAACTACCAATAACAAAAGGGAAGGAAAATAAAAAAATACTAAGGTATCCATCACAAGCATTGCAGGAAACAATGAGTAAACAACTACAAAAGAAAATTAGTGTCATGTTTCAACTATAGAAAATAAGAGGAGATTCAGTCCTCTAACTCACTAAGAGAGACAAGGTAGTTGCCTCTTATTAGAAAGGATGAAACTAGGAGAAAGGAGGCAATTACTAACTCACAATCAAATAGTAATGAAGAACATTTGTAAAAGATGATATATTTCAAAGTTGAAGTGGATCCTAAGAATAGGAATCATAATGAATAATGGATAGATATAGGTTATAGTAATTGCAAGTCAAAGAGGGGGACCAAGTTCGAAAACTCCTGATGGTATGCACTATTTGGATTGTTCATGTACTTAATTCTAAAAATAATAGTTGGCCTTAAAAGATTACCTAAGAGTTAGACAACCTCTTTTTTTGGTCTTATTGAGACCAAAATAAAGGGAGAGTCCTTTCAAAAAGGATTGAAATTTCCATTTAGATTACAATACTTGAAGCAATCACTCTAAGAACCTCAATTATATATTGATTGTTTTTTTTAATTAAGCTCATTTGCACTTATCTAACTAGTTATGTACATGTCAGCTTATCGAATGTAATTTTAACCTTAAAACTAGTAATGAATCGATAGCTATCGCAGTTTTGTATGTTGTTAATTAGGAATCCCAGATAGTTAGTTTATGGTAGAAATACCAGAGAGTTAGTTTATGGAAAGACCTGGAGAAAATTGAGGATAGCATAACAACCCCATGGATGATAGCAGGAGACATCAATTGCTTACTCTCACATTCTAAATCTATTAGTGGACGAGGCACCATATAAGATGATGTTTGCGAACTGATCACTCTCACCTCCTCACCAGGACTAGTGGACCTCAAATATTATGGTGCTTTATTCACTTAGAGAAATCATCAAAATTGAGACAAATGCTTACAAAGGAAATTAGACAAGTGTCTAGTCAATAATAGGTGGTTAGTAAGACTAAGTGAGAGATATGCTATCTTTAAAGAACCATTTTTCTCTGATCACTCTCTAATCACTGTCAATATTTATAACAGGTTAGCTAAAAAGAAGTCCCCCTTCAAATTCTTTAATTCACTATTGAAGCATCTATAAATTAATACAATCATTTCTAGAGTTGTAGAGAGAACAAATTAGGGATCCAAAGCCTTTTAATTTTTACAAATTTTGAAAGTTATTAAAAAAGATTGTATATCACTACTAATTCAATATTAATTCAATGAAAGTTGACAAATTGCAGGCCTTGAAAAATCTCACAAAAACTCATAGGGCTCTTATTGTTACCCCAAATGATTCAACCTTGATTGAGAAATAAAAAGTTGAATTTAAGAAGTATTTTGTAGTTCTTGAAGTTTATATCTCTCAATTGTATATGCAGTACAAGAATTATTCAAGATTGATAGGTTATTAATTGAACTAAATGAAACATAACTCTATTTGATTCCAAAAGCACCTAACCCTTTGAGTTTTAATTATTACAAACCTATGGCTTATTATAATGTTTTGTACAAAATCATTGCAAAATTCCTAGCAAACAGGTTAAGGCAAACTCTTCCTAAGGTGAGCAATCCTTATCAAGGGGCTTATATACCTAGAAGGAGTATTAGTGATAGTTTTATGTTAGCATAGGAGCTCTTCAAAAACAACAACACTAAACTAAATATCAAAAGTTGTTCTCTCAAATAGACTTTACCGAAGCATTTGACACAGTAGGTTAAAGCTTCATTATCACTTCTCTCTTAAAGTTTGGTTGTCTTGATAGATTGATCAAATGGATCCAAGCTTATATCACTACTGTCTCCTACGTTTTTTTAGTGAATAGAGAGACATCATAACTTTTCAAAGTTTCAAGGGGTCTAAGGTAAGGACATCCTCTCTTCCCTTACCTTTTTGCTATCATTATGGAGGTACTCCTCTGATTAACTACATTAAGCATATAAGAAAATCCAAAATTTAAGTACCACTATAGATGTGGAACTCTCAAAATCTCACAATTGTCCTTTGTTAATGATCTACTTATGCATTGTGATAATGATCCTTGGTCTATTGGGTCCTACTATAATCTCTTTAAAGGTTAAGGAAATTTCTAGTTTGAATTTTAACCCAAACAAAAGTTCAGCATATCTTTCTAAAATAATCGAGAAGACTCTATCCTTTTGATCAATAATTCAAGACTGAGGATCCAACAAATACCACTCTCCTGGGAGTTCCAATCTCAACTAAAAAGCTACAAGAAATAGAATGTAGGCCCCTTATTTCCTCCATTCAAAAGGGAATATCAAACTAGAACAGTAAATTTCTATCCTATAGAGGCAGGTTACGATTAGCTATTTTAATTCTTAATAAGTTGCATGTCCACTATGTTTCACATCTTGCTTTACCTAAGAGCATCATGAAGAAGATAAATAAATGTATAGGGAATTTTGTATGTAACGGACAGAGCAACAATCATAGAATCTCCTTCAAAGTTAAATGGAGCTCAATATGTCTACCTAAGGTTTATGGAGGACTTGGAAATCTCCTATCTAGTGTAATGGAAAAAGCTTTAATGGATAAGAGATTTTAGAGAATATGTGTGAAAAACAAAGTCTATAAGTGAAATGGATCCGTATAGTATATATCAAGAAAAAAAGAATATGGGTTAATTAGATCAAACCTATACAATCTTATGAATTCCAACAGATTCTGAACATAAGGCAGTTTATGAAACCTCATGTCAAGCATTTAATAGGAAATGGATGGGACATAACATTATTCAATACAATAAGAAATGGATGGGACATAACATTAGATTACCAACTTTATCAATCATAAGTATATTCAATATAATAGGAGCTACATAGAACTAAAACTTTTCCTACTAAATCGTGTAGAAGGTTGCTATTAGGACCCTTGATTAAATTTCAATTTGATAAACTCATTTAGTACTTAAAGATTACTTTAACTTACTCCTTTGTACTGTGTTTAACAACATTATAAAAGCTAAGAAGTAGAGATAGACTAAAGTTTCAGGTACCAGATACCATATGTCCACTATGTGAAAACTTTTTGGAGACTCAACACCATTTATACTTCAAATGTGTATGTGTTAATCTATCGTGGAGATAGTTTTTGAAGATTTTAAATTTGCAAGAAAATATCCAAACATGGATGGGCATGCAAGTTGAGATGTAATGGAAAAGGTGATAAAAAAACTATTCAATGCAGGCTTTGCTATGCTAGTCTATTAAACTTAGAAAATGAGGAATGCTAACTTGTTTGGAGAATCTAAGAACATTATGGATTACAACTAGATGGAGTATTTCACCAAACCTAGGTTGATTGCTATGACATGTTCATATGGAGAATTTATCATAAGTGGCCTTAAAATGATATTGAATATGTAGAATTGTAATGCAGGAAGTTCTGTCCTTACTAAAACTTTCACGTGTAAAGAATGTTATAACTCCATTTGACGTGGAGTAGTTGTTTTGTAATTTCCTCAAACAAATTCTATTTATGAAATTATTTACTTTTCAAAAAATATTATTAAGAGTTAACTGCAAAAATAATTTCAAATTTTACTTAATTTTGGAATATTAATTTGAACTTTAAAAAGTGACTCCAAAATGTTCAAACTTTCAATTTTCACAAAAATAATTTGATGCTAAGTTCTCTGTTGACCTTGATGATGTAGTATGCTACATCAAAATAAATTTTTTTACTATCTAACTACTATGTAGGATCATATATCAAATTTGTTATTTAATAAAATAAAATAATGTTAAATTACTAAAGATAAGTGGAGAAGAGGGATTTTAAGAGCAACTATATTTTTTGTAATTTATCATATTTTATTTTATTAAATAACAAATTTCGTAGTGACACTATTATTATAGGAGACAATCAAGTAACAAAGACATCAATATGATGTGGCATGCCATGCAATAAATGTTAACACAAAAAATAACGCGAAACTATTTTTGTAAAAGAATTAAAGTTGGAGCATTTTAGCGCCACTTTTTAAAAGTTTAAGCTAGTATTGCAAAGTTGAGTAAAGATTAAATTTCTTTTTTAAAATCAACCCTATTATTTATGCATATTGTGTAAATACTTTTACATGAATAAAAGTAGAGCAATTAAACTAATGGACCAACTTATTAACCCACTTAATTCAAGAGTGGTCCCTTATTTTTCTTGTTTAAGTAGGTTAGCGGAATGACTTATATGCCTTCAATTTGTCATGATTAATTTGAGGTTGGTTTTTTCTAAATTTTCATTTTTAACATTGAAAAAGTGCTTACAAGTTTGTTTATGTTGTCAAATAGGTAATCTTAATTCTTCTAGGGTAGAAGCAAGTCATGAAATTTAAAATAGTTCCTGATGTCCAACCTTGATTGTTGATTTCATTTCATATTTTATTAAAAGGGTTTTAATACTTTAATTTGGTGTTTTTAGAATTATCAATTACAAAAGGTTGAACCAAATATTTGGTGTAATATGTTGGTTTATACCTTAGAGCCAATCAATTTCTTGAAGTTTAGTCACATCATTATTTAAATGCATTATTTATCTTATACATATTCAGATGTATATGACAAAGTCTATAAGATAAATATACATTTCAAACTAAATTATGAGATCCATATTACATTTTTGCATTATCTCTAAATTTTTCTTAGTCGTTGTTCTATTAAGACTGGACATTAATAGAGCATAAAAAGAGAAACATGTGTTATGTTTCTTCGTTGTGATGGAAGTAGTCAATCTAATAGATTAAAGTATGAAAAATACTTAAACAAACATGTGGGTGCTTGTGTGAGAATAAGTTCACCGATCTAACTCCAGATGAGAATTTTATTTAGAACATTACTTATATGTCAATAAAAATTCTCATTATGATAAATGTATAAGTGATCCTTTCACTTGAGGTAGCATCTCATTTAGGGATTGGTATGTTTTAACCTATTCTAGTCAAGGGTTGCACAGTTGGCAATCATTGGAAATAACATTAACTAATATAAAGGTAGTTGTTTGATCAATATAAGATTAATCACCTTAAAATGATTAGGGATAAATGTTCCATTGTTATTTTAATTAGTATTGAATTGAGAAATCTTTGGCCAAGGTGGAATAATGACTTGTAAAATAGTTTACAAATACCATTAATTGAATTAAACACTAATGGTGAAGAACTAATATGATTTCACTCAAATATAACAGACATTAATTATATAGTCTATATCTAATTGGAGCATTTTATGATGAAAGAAATGAATTATATGAAAAATCATGTATAGAAAGGTTAGTAAAAACTACCTTCACATTATTAAAAAATTGGATGGTCATGATGCATTACTAGATGCCAATCTTCATTTATGGACTTAAATTATTTAATCAAAAACTTAAAGATAAACTAAATAAGTTTAATCTAATCCTAAATATGGTTTAGGGTTATAATTCATATCTATAGTCAATCTATTTAAAAACCTAATGGGCTACATATAAATAATGGGTTGAAGAGAGAAAAGGTGTTTTTAATTAAGCTAGACTTAATTGTAAATTTTGAGAAACTTTATTATTATATACAAGATATTTAATAAACAAGGATTAATATGAGATATTGGTTCTTATTAGGCAAAATTAGTATTTAATTAGAGTTAATTCTAATTATAATTAAAATTTAGTTTCAATTAAATTACTAAAATATCCCAAAACTAGTATAAATAAGCTTAGGCTCCAAGGGAGTTATATCTCCTTGCCTAACCCTCTCTGCAATAGATGTAAAGTTCTCTCAACACCCTTTATAAATACCATTAGAGGTCGGACACTTATGAGGCTAAGAAAGTTAAAATGAGAATATTTTAGAAATGGTTTGAGGGAAATGGCAAGAAAAAAAGAGCAAGCTTCAACAAAAGGTACAAACTATAATTCATATTTATTATATTTTATATGTTAATCATGTTTTATATTTTAAGTGAACAAGAATTTTGAGAATGGTTTTGTAATTTTTCGTTATATCTAGGATCAGATCCTGTCTGGATTTCCTAATATTGTTATTAAAGTTAACTTTAATTTTATAACTTTATTAAATTATTAGATTAGTATTAATTAAAATTTTGGAAATGAAATAAAAAGACAAATTATAACTGACAATAACTAAAAGTTTATATTATAATTTTTAAAACCTACATATGATCCAATTTGGATTTAAATTTTCAATATGATTGAAAAACTGTTTGATTGTTAAATAATATATGAGATTAATTTCATTAAACATAATATTCAAGAAATCCAAAATCTAGAGACTAGAAATACACAATAATCTATAGGAGGCATGTTAATCCAATGATTTTGGTGAAGAACTTGGAGTGGGTTTTGTGGTTCTATTAAGGATTCATTGTGGTGATTGTTGTTGAATAAGGATTTCCCCATTATTGAATTTTTTATGAATTTTCTTGTCTCTGGTTACATTTTTCGACATGATTACTGATGAAGGCATGGTTGTTGCTAGCTTGGTGAAGGAGGTGACTATTAGTGGACATAAATTAGAGATGTCAATGGTTGTTGTAGGCAGTTGGATGGTGGTGGCTTCTGGTGCAGATATCAAACTAATGATTGTGTCAGGCAGTGGTAGATTGATATTATTTTCTTAATTTACAGCAACAACATCAACACCAAGTAAAAATTCTGCTGACATAGGGGGTTTGGGGAGGTCTCATAGTATGCAACATTACCCTTAACTAGTAAAGAAGTTGTTTCGAATAATAATAATAACAACAACAACAACAACAACAACAACAACAAAAACAAAAACAACAACAACAACAACAACAACAACAATAATAATAATAATAATAATAATAATAATAATAATAATAATAATAATAA
>JAOSBK010047433.1:0-18422 GCA_027568895.1 Erythroxylum shatona | reverse complement strand
TAATGAAACTTGCCTTTCTTTATTTATTCACAAAGATTGTACACAACTTTGTACAAGCGATTGCCTTTAGGGCACTAGTCTAACAATCTCACAATACAAACATAAGTCGAGTTGTGTCACTATACAAGTCGAGTTATGGATATCGTGCTTGCATAAGTCGAGTTACATCATGTACAAGTCGACTTACACTAACAATGTATGCTCTGACCATTAGTAATGGAGCTGAAAATAGCTTTTAAGTGACTAATGAAAGTTAGATGAAAGATAAATGAATGACAGCTAGGATGAAGGATGTAAAATTTCACAAGATTGAGAAATTGACTCCATCTAGTCAGATCTTGTTGAAAAAGGTTCACACTTCAAAGGATGCAACTAATATGTTACAAAATTCGTTATCCATAGAGAAGTTTAAGTGTAAATTAAACTTGATGAATGATCATATAGCATGAAGCCTTTAGGGGCTTATGGTAAGGAATAATTCTTGGTTAGGCATTGGAAAATTCAATTCAAGGTGGGAAATTATGAGTTATGTCTTGAATTCTAGTGAAATAGGATTTTAATGACCTCATGATTATAATGAAATAGAGTTTTAATGACTTTAGGATTATGATGAAATAAATTTTCATTGACCTTAAGTTTTTGTGAAATAGAATATCAATGACCTTAAGATTATTTGGTAATAAAATTTCTCTTTGATTAGACTTCTTACATGTAACTCTATAAATACCTTTTTAAGAGTTTTGTAAGGTAGTAGTGTTGGTCATACTTCTCCTTGTTTCATCTTTCTTACAGAAATCAAAGAATTTATTTCCTTGATTGAAAATTCTTTGGTTATATGCTTGCTTATTTTTCATATATATTGCTTTTGTTTACACAACAAATCTAAACCTAACTACAACTATGATATTTCTTTACATCCCTCAACTTCTTTCTTAAGACTTACTACTTTTTCCATAAGTCCAGCTCAACTAAGCAGATCAATCATACAAGTATAGTGCATATTTTTAGGCTTTACATTATATGCCTGCATTAAAATCGATTAGTAGAAAACATCTTAATAAATGTATTTCATGAGATAACATCTCTTTTAGCCATTCCATCAAACAAGCTAAATGCATCCCTAAAACTACTACCGCAATTGTAAAACAACATCAATGTATGACCATAAAAACATCCAAGTTAAACCAAGTTCAACCATATGAACATCCATACCCTTTTGAATATTAAAATTGTCAGTACATGCCTTAAGAAAAATAGGGAATGTGTGATTATCATATCTAACAAGCCATTTTAAACTAATCCATTATAAATTTCAAATATTCCACAAACATTATAATCTAAAATGCCCGAATGAGAATGTTCCGTAAGAAGGCAGATTTAGTATACTTAACAATTTCATCAAACAAAGGATAAAAAATTATTGGTTCATAATAAGTTGCATAATAAAGAATGGCCACAATGTTTCTAAAGAGATGGTTTCAAATGTTTTTCATATTGAGTTATGCAGATCATATGAAATGGAGATGGTTGCAAAGGTAAGGAATTTGGACTATTCAAATTGCATGAAATGGAAATTTTATATTTGAAATTAGGATTATTTTGAGTTTAATTAGTGCTAAGTTGGATTATTTTAATTAAATTAGGGTTGTTAGACTAATAAGATTTAGGTTAAAGTAATTAAAATTAGATAATTTTTATTTATTAATCTTTATTTAGTTAGAATAAGTGGATCTCACATGTCACATAACATACACATAGCAAAACGGAACTCAAATGACTAATAAAAATAAAAAATAAATGTCATATCAATAGTTATGTGACATATTACTAATGGAAAATTAATATTATCAAATTTTACTTCTATTTAGGGTTCAAATTGAGTTGTTTAAAAATGTTATGTTTTATTTTAAATGCTTTAAAATGTTAAGGTCTAACCTATATTTAAGTGTAAATGTTAGGGTAAAAAATACACTTTTTGTCTATAAAATATTATTATAGACAAGTAGTGTTGTAGATATTTTGTTTTACAATGTCTTTAAAGAAATGGGTATCACAATGAACAAACTAAAACATATGATGACACCTATGCTTGATTTTAAGGAAGATCATATCTATATTAAAAGAAAGATATTTGTACCCATCTCATTAGGAATACAACTATGATAGATAATGAATATGATAGAGTTTTATACAGTAAGAAGACCTTTTATATACAATGCCAACCTTTCCTTTATGTTGTCATCCTTTCACCTTATCAATTATTGATAAAAAAATTTAACCTTGAATATGGTAAAAAAGATATTGGGAGAATCAATGATGGTGGAATAATGTTACACCGCTACCTTAAAAAAAGAATGTTACATTCATTATAAAATGTGTAAGAAGTGGATGTTAGGAATCTGAGAAAAGAGATTAGGGGAGAAACAGGTCAAGAAATCAAATATGTTACAATATGAAAACTTAAAGATTCAAAACACTATAGATTGATGCATAGATGGAAGAAAATACAATGGAAGCCTTAAACAAATTCTTATTCCGACACTTAGACATTTTTACGTGAAGTTCAATCATTATCTCTAAGGTAAGAAGGGAAATAATTTCCTATAATGCTAATGTGGATTCCTTATTTAAACTAGGAAAAAAAAGAAAAGAAAATAAGCCTTCGAATAAGAAGTCATTAAGTTGTTAGAAGAACATTTTATCAAAGAAGTTGATTATTTAGAGTGGCTTGTATATATGGTCATGGTAAAATGCAAACAAAAAATGGATAATAGATGTCAAATTCAAATAATAAGCAAGGAATGCCCTTAAGATAGGTATCATTTACTAAAGTTATATCAACTAGTAAATGTTATTCTAGGCTATTAGACTTTAAGTTTTATGGATGCCTACTTATAATCATACCTAAAGATTATAAAGAAATGTATTAAAGGTTGGTAATCTTGGCATTATGTAAACAACTAAGGAGGAATATAAAAGCTTATATTGACGATATGATAATAAATATAAAAAAGGATGGAGATCACATCGTAGACTTAAAACAATGCTTCACAATCCTATATAAGTACGATATGAAACTTGGTCATGAAAATTACATATTCAGGTTAGGAGTATGAAAGTTCTTGTGATTTCCATCTATTAGAGATATATATATTGATCTACAAAAAACTGAGGCTATATTCCATATAAATCCACTGAAAAATGTAAAAAAGTTATATAGGCTAATAGATAGGGTAGCAAGCCTATTAATATTACTATTAATTTCAATTAATCAATATTAACATTCTTAAAGAAACTATAAAAGCTAAAAAAATTCAAGTGGATGGAAGAATATCATTAACATTTAAAAGATTAAAAAATTACTTAAGAATTTCACCACTATTATTATGAGATATGCATTAAATTCTAATGAAACAAAACTTCAGTGACCTTAGGATTATAATGAAATAGAGTTTCAATGACCTTAGGTTTTTATGAAATATAATATCAATGACCTTAGGATTACGTGGTAATAAAGTGTCACTTTAATTAGATTTCTTACTTTTAACTTTATAAATACCTTGTTAAGAGTTGTGTAAGGTAGTAGTTTTGGTCATACTTTTCCTTATATTGTCTTTCTTATATCAAAAATATAATCTATTTCCTTGTCTATAAATTCACTTGTTCTTTACGTCCTTATTTTTCATATATATTGCTTCTGTTTGTGTAACAATTGGTATCACAGATAAGATGTAACAGCCCTAGATCACCCGCTCATAGATATTGTCCGATTTGGGTCGTAGCCCAGCCAAGCCCTCACGGTTTTGCTTTTTCTGAGAACTTCCCAGGAGATCACCCATCCTAGTACTACTTTTGCCGTAGCACATTTAACTTTGAAGTTCTGATGGGATCCGATGCGTTAGGGCATAGAAAACGCGTCTATAAGGGAGAGGTATCCGTACCCTTATAAGGCATACTTTGTTCTCCTCTCCAACCGATGTGGGATCTCACACTCTCACCCCCTTAGGGCCTAGCCTAGCTAACACAACGGTTCGAGTACCAGTTTTGATACCTCAGATAGGATTAGAACATCCTAAGACAAGTATGATGACTGGTATGTGAATTTTGAACCTAGGCAATGTATGGTAGAATTGAATTTCAAATGGATGTAAATATGTTTAGGTATTTAATAAATGTCATTGTTTTGAACAACTACGCATTTGGAGTACAAAAGCTAACTTTTATTGTATGAAATAATGTTTCAACATCATTTTTGAAACTGATATCTTATTACATATTTTGAAAAATGATACTATTTTCAACAAACCTGTGTTTCAAGTACAAAGGACAATGCTTTATGATGGTTTAATTTCGTATTTTGAGAAATGATATTACTTTCAGCAAACCTGCAAATAAAATGAAATAGAAAGCGTCTTATTTTTTTGAAACTACATTTTTGAACAACTTAGCATTTGGATTTTAAAAGATGACTTTTATTACATAAAACAGTGTTTTGGAATTTACAAATGCATAACCGAGTCATGTATTCTGCATGTATTTGTTCTCTTCTAGCTTAGAGCCATGGTACAGTTTCATTTTATCGGTTAGACAGATAAATAAAAATATAGTGCTTTACTTGATTTTTGTATTTAATTTTTGTATATTATTTTTGTGATTGGTGAGGAAACGATTGGCCAATCGTATGCTGGGCACAACTGATTAAGCGATCCCTATACCGTTGATGCTTGTATATTAAAGTCGAGTCGTCATATTGACACCTTTCTACGGGACTCGCAGGTGATTCCACACTTAAGATCTGGACACCGATGAGGTCATAACCTAGGGTTATGACACTCTTGTCGACTGTAGTCCAAACTCACCACGGATGAAAGTCGAGCCAACACCAATAATCAGTAGGTGTGCATATTAGTTTGGCTAACTAATGGTGTTACACATAATTGTTTTGGCTTATCCTGATATTGGTTTTCCTATCGATGTTTGATTTATACATATGATGTTTTTATGCTTTTGTGTACTAGAACTGGAACCTATGTTCACCGAATGAGTAAGTTAATAGGCTAGGCTTATATGGTTCCTAACTAGTATACGTTATGTCATAGGCTGGGCCTATGTGTTTTCTATGTGATATATATTCACTTCATAGGTTATCTACATCGTCTTGGTATGAATCGAATTCTATTTGTAATATATGTCTTTCCTACTCACTGAGTACCTAGTGTATTTACCCTCTCCGCTTTCCAACCATGCAGGTTAATTTAGTGAGTTTGAAGCTCTGAGTGAATTGTGTGGTCTTTTGACGTTTTCGGGGTATTACTACACGTGGGTAGTTTCTTAGTTTTTACTTTTGTTGTCTAGTAGCTCATGAATTGTGTTTATGTAGTTATGCTTTATGATATTATAAATTAACTTTTGACTGTCTGGTATTTTATAAATGATTTTATGTATGAACTTTTAGTACTGTTGTTGATATTGCCTTGAGTGGACTTTAAAGTTTTGAGGTTATGGTTGAATGTAAATATAGAAGTGTGTTTGAAATTATTTGCAGTTTTTTGGAATTTTTAAAACACAACCGTTGTGCTGCCTAAATTTTAAAAAAAAGAGAGAAAAAAATAGATATTCAGTTAGCCTTGCATAGTTGGATTAAAGATATTGTGAGTATCCTTAGACTGGTTATGCGACGGTTGTTATGGGCCTGATGTGATACCGGATCGTGACAACTACATTGGTATCAGAGACAGGATCCGAGTCGATAGGACTGACTGGATAGATAGACTCTCCCTCATAGACGCGTTTTCTATTGCCTAATGTACCAATGTATCAGAGTCAGTACCCGAGTCGTTGTGCCAGTGTAGGACACTAGGCCCCAAAGAGGGCTAGCCCTAAGGGTGGTGAAAAGTGTGAGGTTCTATATCGGTTAGAGAGGAGAACAAAGTACGCCTTACAAGGGTACAAATACCTCTTCCCTTACAGACGCGTCTTCCTAAGAGTGAGAAAAGCAAAACCGTAAGGGTTTGACTGAGCCAAGACTCAAAACGAATAATATCTATAAGCGGATAATCTGAGTTATTACATACTACAATAAACAATAGTAAACAAGATATCATCTTTATAGTAATATATTGGGAACTCAGCGATTTGAACCCAAGTAATTACCTTTGTGAATTTCGCTGTGGAAGGAGAGAAACCAAGCACCCATCAAATAACTGTGAGCATATGGCCAGCAATCACATAGGGGTCACCAGACATCACCGTGATGAGATCCTCCTCTCAATCAAACTTCACAATAAAAATATCTATAATTGACATCAAACATCTCCATTTCATCGTCTAATTCCCATAAAGTTGAGAGTCAATTCAAAAGAAATTGAAATCCCACACACTTCCCTATACCTTAATAATAAAGGCATGCTTCCAATCACGACATAGATGCTTCTGGAAATCATCATGAATCAAAAGTTGGGAGTGGTAAAGCATTCCCATTTTCATATTCAATGGAAACTTTGTCATTCCATTTATCAGCCAAGGAAAATTCAAACAAGTTTCCATGAGAATTTTTGGCTATTCTCTTACCGTTCCACGTCAGTAGGCTATCTCTAAATGAAATCGATGAAAATCGATCTTGTGTTCCTTCTACATCACACATAGTGTGTCCACAAAATTGCCAGTATCACCAGGAGTAGCCAGCAGTAGATGTTAACTGTCACTCTGTGACTCACCATTGGGGCTTTCCTCTGATTGACCCATTATTGGAATACTTTGGCAGTAAACCGTGGGAGAAGAGTTGAGCGCAGAGAGAGCAGATCTGGAGGTTTCGATGCCTGGACAAGATGAACTCTAATTGTTACCATTCGTCGTTTTCACTTTTTACTATTCACTTTTTGCTCTTCAAATAGTTTCTAGAGTAGAAACATGCTACAACTTTACAATTAGGAGAAGACCTGTAAGAGTTTTGATTTCTTATTGACTGGTTAACTTTCTAATAGTTAATTTTCAAGAAAAATAGAATTATATAACCACTAATTTCAAAAGAATTTTCATTTTATTAACTTCTATACCTTAAAAATCATTTCCTTTACTTTGTTAATTAATATGACATTTTAAATAAGAAAATATAATTTGCAATTATTTATAAGTTATAAAAGTGACATGTTTTATTATTAACTACTTTTAATAAAAATATAATAATTACATAAATGTGCATATCATTTTCATAACGAAGGTATCTCTATGATTACTTAATTTTTTAAATCTTATATATCTAATCCTCTAGTCAACAAGAAATTTTAAGTTAATTACTTTCATTAAAATTATATTTATAATCATTTTAAATTTTGATATTAAAAACCATAGAATTAAGAGTATTGTAGATAACTAAAATAACGTGAGTAGGATTTGATCCCACCTGCAATAAAATAATTATGAAACTTGTTTCATATGATTTTCTGAAAGCTAAAATCATATAAATCCTATAAAATTAGTAACACATAAATCATAATAAGCATGAATTTTTACTCGTATTTTATTCTAAAGCTTGATTTTTTTTTCTTTTTGTTTCCCTCACATGAGTGTCGAGTCTCTAACGATATTCATAAAACATGTTAAAAGAACTCTGCAACTATTACAAAAAGACTTAGGAATGAGTATTAGCTCTTTTAAAGCTTAAACTTATTTATAATAAGTTTTAGACATTTTAATAATTAAATTATAATTTCAATTAAAATTTAGCTAGAATTATAAATCATTTTAATTAAATACCAATTATATCTAAATAAGTTCCAGTATCTCATATTAATCCTTATTTATTAAATATCTCGTATTTAATTATACAGTTTCTTAAATTTTATAATCAAATCCAATCAGATTAAAATACTTTTCTCTTTCAACTCCTTCTTTATGTATGACTCATTAAGTTTTCAAATATATTGACAATGGATAGAAATTATAACCCTAAATCATATTTAGGATTAGATAAATTAAACTCATTTAATGTATCTTTAGTTAGTTAACTACTCTTTATATCTATAGATCAAGATTAGCGTCTACCAATATATAATGATTATCTAAATATTTAAAAATGTCAAAGTAGTTTTGACTAACCTTTCTATGTATTACTTTTCTATATAATTCAATTATTTTATTATACAATATTCTGATTAGACATAGAATATTGAATGGATGTTTGCTCTATTTGATTTCAATCATACTAGTTCTCCACCATTAACAATTGATTCAATTAATGATGTTCGAAAATTATTTTCAAAGTGTCATTCCACCTTAGAAACATATTTTCCTGAATCAATTCTAATTTATAACAATGGAATATTATCTCTAATTATTTCAGGGTGATGAATCCTATATTGATCACTTTACTACCTGCACATAGTTTATATTATATTCAATGACTACTGACTGAGCTACCCTTATCAAAACATAACAATAACATATATGAGATAACTTTCGAGATATAAAAAAAAAGATCACTTATACAATCATCACAACGAGAATTTTTATAGATGTACAAGTAATGTTCCAAATGAAATTTTTATATAGGGTCAATTTAATGAACATGTTCTCTAACAAGCATTCATATGTTTGTTTAAGTATTTTCATACTTTAGTTTATAAGATATACTACTATCTTCTTAAGAAAAAACATAACATGTAGTAATCTTTTTATACTATATTAATGTACAGTCATAGTCAAATAATAACTAGGAATAATTTAAGGATAATACATGAATACAATACGTATTTCATAATCAAAATCTCGTCATAATTTATTTTGCAATGTAGATTTATCCCATGGCTTTATTTTTTACAATCGTGTCACTAAGCTACAACTAACTGATTGGCTATATGACATAAACCAATAATCTCCCACTTGCACTGAAAAAATTGTTTAAGTTGTTATAACATATCACCATATGATGATCATACTACTACTAGGATAGTGGTTTAGTGAGAGAATTCTACAAAATTCTCTATAGTGATCACTTGATTAGTTCTTATAATTTCCATCTTAATTATCATTATAATTGAGAGAAACTACCTAAATATATACTTAGATCTTTGTGAGACCTTAGCTCCTTTCATATGCTTAATTACTCTAATATTATATAGTACATTACTATGTAAATAATGCAATGAATTATTCTAAGTTCATTAAAAAAACTTGTTAAACAGCTTTCAATCTATCTTTAATATATTATTTACGTACATGGAGTGGAACAGGTAAAAAAATTTCAATATATCTTTATAGATCTAATTCCCAAAATTAAGTTGTTGTATTTTCATATCTAATATGAATTGTTCTTGGACAATTATATTTGCAACAATTGAAAATACTAATTATTGTTCTTTATGAGCAATGTCTCTACGCACTACTACTAAAGAGGACAACTATACTCCCATTAACCTTCTTATAGTCATGATAAATTCATAATCATTTCCAAAACAATCCATTTGAATCCGTTATGAAAGTGAATCTTTCAACATTCAACTATACATCAAATGTATCAATAAAGGTACTTGTTCAAATTGAATCTACTATTACAAGATTTCAACTTTTCAAATTTTATCTTACTCCCGCTATTTATCATGAGAACCATTCTTCTATAAGTGTTCGTTAAAGCAAATAATTTGTTTAATTGGTATATAAGATTATATCTAAGCTTTTAGATATCTTATAACCTCTTTATTATCCAATTTAGTTCAAACATATTGGATAATATAAGCTTCAACCAAGCATTGCATCCCAAAATTGTTAACTTTGACTCATTCCAAGTCTTAGCATTCCATATCTAATATGAAATCTAGCTAACTGATCTAATTGGAGCTTAGATATTAAAGAAATAAATATTAGATAATATAATATCTTATACTGTATATTCACCTTACATAAATCTATAATCTTATAGAATTTTAATGTGAAGGTATTCACTAAAGAATCTCATTTCGTATAGATAACTGAAAAATTTAAATTTCACAATATCTATCTCATCATAGCGCTTTTGCATTTCTAAAGCTTAATTTATACTTTTATTTAAATGATTTAAAATTTTCAGAAATTTAAATCAATGTTTCATTTAATACATGTGATTATATCTCATAAATTCATTAGTATTACAAATGAAGTACAAATATCATCCTTTTATGAATTGTTATTACTTACAGTGCATCATATTTATAAGATTTAACTATTTATACCATCATCATCCTTTCACCAAAGTTTGATTTGTTATTTTTAACTTAATAAGCTTCACAAGTTTCATATGATTCATAATTAAATGGATACATATATCCTTGTCTATAAATTTGTGATTATCATTATGTTGATTTAATCTACATGACATGAAATGATAGTTTTGATTTTCCAACTTTGTATTCTTATCACTTATATTAAGCAAAAGCCTCCTTTGATCAAATGTATACAAACTATTTGTATAAATTTAAATCAATTACTTTTATTTAACAATTTATTTCTTGTCATGCCTTAATCATTATAATAATGTTGAATCTAAATTTAGTATCAAATACTTATAAGCATGAACAAGAAATATATATGATCGCTATCATATCTTGTATAGGTAAAAAATTCATATAATTATTTCTTCTAATGGTAACTATTATCATTAAATAGAAAATGCCTTCAATTATAGTCTATGTTTATACTTTTAGTAGGATAACTTGAGTGGAACAATTCCATCAAGGTACTATACCTATTAACTCTACTTCATACAACATCTTGCATCATGATGTCATAGTGTTGACATATATCTTCCATATTGTTATCAAAGTTTACGAGACAATAGTCAACTTAAAATGTCAATACATTTTGTCATCCATATAATTTTGTCTTACGTTTAAAACTTTGTCATCGAAACTTCAACAGGGACTATAACAATATTACATAATAGACGTATAATTTTTTGTCTGTCTTTGAGAGCTCTTCTCAAACATAACTTATAACAGAAACCACTGGCACATTTCATGTAGACACTTTATTATCTAACGAAAAATAAAAACAAATAGAGCTAAATTAAATTTAAAAGCAGGACAAGATATACAACATTCTCTCTTTAAAAAATTTATAAATTGAAAAAATATTATTTATTATGGCAAAATTGTTTATGAAACACCTATCAGAATAGATCAACGTAGTGGACATAATAGAATTAATCTAATTGATCAAGAGCAAATTTATAATCAATTACAAATAGTAACCGAAGAAAAAAGACATAAAATCAGATATATTCATTTATCAATAATAAAAATTTTGTTAAAATCAACTTTTCAAGATGGAATAGATTCACCTATAAATGGCAATTATTGAAGAATGAATGACAAATTTAAATGACCAAATCATCGAAATAATGAATGGAAATTTAGCATATGGAAAAATAAAATTTAATACTTGATTAAAATTAAGAATTCTTTTAAAATCACACAATTTAGATGAAACAATTACAATAGCATATAAATTTTATAAAGATAATTTAATGAATTTAGGACAATATCCATTTTAATAACATATCAAATTAGTTATGCTTTAACCAATTCTCACCATAGTATTGAATTTAAAAATACTGATAAAATTTATATTGATCAATTATTTAGTGATGTCGCTAAAGTAGGAGCAAATATACGAACAACCTTATGGAATCTACCAGAAATTCAATATCCAATTTAGTTAAACCCAAACATAAGTCCGATACTTTCTTTCTCTAATTCTAGCACTAATTATTTAAATAAACCCAATCTTTTTTATATCACGATCTTTACGTCTTGAACAACCTATAAGATTTACCAAGTCTAGATAGAATTTTGAAAATTTAGTTAAAATTTCTGATCCAGTGATTCACCAATAAGGAGATAACAATTCCGAACAATCCGTAACAAAAGAACTAGTAACAATAAAAAATCAATTACACGATTTAACTACACATATTAAAAATATTACTAAATATATGATTGAAATTTTAGAAAAACAATTACAGATAGAAGTATAATTAAATGAATTATTGAAAACTCAAACAACAATATTACAAATAATACAACAATTAGTAAAAGATAATACGCAGAATAAAGACACATAAATAATATATAAGAAAATTTAGGAAGGCTTTTAGAAAAACTTCTAGACTCCAAAGTTGTTGCAAAACTTCTAGATAACAAATATAGAAAGAATTTAGGTTCACTAACTCTTAGTATCAACTATACTAAGCAAAGGTAATTTATACTTAGAACAAAATATAAATGTAAGAAAAGTAAGTAATAGATTATATGCCATAACTACCAAATAAGATTAAAACTTTAATCATATTTGGTTACTCCCGTTATTTTATTCAAAATAATAACCCTCACTACTATTTGAAAATATTAATTTAATCTCTCTAGTGGGTTAGGATCTCATTCAAATTTAGTTAATCATAAGTTTTCTTAATAAACTAAGTAAACTTGAATTTGGCAGATAATAACTTTATCAATAAGATCTCATGTGCTCCTAGACCTATTAGGTGATAACTTTTGTTAAAATATATTTTATATGTTATTCCTAACTATGCCTCTAAATTCATGTTATTGCGAGTTTGTTCCTTCAAATCAAACAAATTTAGTTAAGTATGACTCATTATTGTACGACTAAATATTTGGGTTAAAATAACTTTAGGTTTGCTCAATAAGCCTACCAATAAACATAAATAATGCTTATTTTTATAAAAAATGGAAGGCAACAATGATGTCTAAAGATGTAAGATTACAAGCCTTGGTCACCAGAAGATTTAAGGCATTTATCGATGGAGACTAGTGTGAGAAGGTCTCCATTATGTCTTCCTTGCTTACTCCACCTTCTTGTTGCCCTCTTTCTTCTTTCCTTGTCTCCTAGTTTTTAGTTGTTTTCTTTAAGCTCTTCCTTTTATTGCCTCCTTCTTTCCTTACTTCTTTTATCCTCTCCCTTACTATGTAATTCCTTGAATCTACCCCTCCTTATGCCTGTCTTGCTTTGGACTTCACTAAGTGAGAAAGGGGTAGCTTAGACTTTTTACTTGCCTTAGTTATTGTTTTTTACTAACTGTTTTTTAAATTATTTCCCAAACGGGTGTCTTTTTTCTTTTTCCTTGCAAATTTAACCCATCCTTTAGCCTTTAGGTAGTTCAGAGATTGTTTTCTCCCCACCTCCCTAAGTATAGTTATCCCTAACTTACTTCCCCTCCACCTATTCTAGTTCCTAGATCTTCTTCCCACACTAAACTTCCTCCTTCTAAATCCTACAGCACTGTGCTTTCTCTCACTTCTTCTTGTGAAGATTCTTTTAAGCTCAGTCATTTCCCTAAGGCTTCTTTAGACAATAAAGTGATCTCTCCTCCTTTGAATCTTCTTAAAGCTGGGGCACATAATTGGTCCTCGTTCCTACTAAGGTTCTTCTTGGATAAGAGGGTATCTTTTTCTCAAATCAACTCTTAAGCTAAAGATAAATGAAGCAAAGATAGGCTTGAACATACTTGCCTTGCTAAAGATAACTATTTTGTTTGCATGTTTTTGTAAGGATGCTAACTTATCAATCATTCTAGAGCAAGGTCCCTAGTTGCATGGAACCATTTACTCCTTCTTAAGCGGCATCCTATATGACCGTTAGATAGGGACACAATTATTTTTATACTTATTTGGATCAATTTTCGTAACCTTCCCCTTGAGTACTGGATTAATGAGGGGCTAAGTTATTTGGCTAGTGCACTAGGTATGCTTTTATATATGGATTCCTTGATTGTCAACCTTGAGCGCATTAAGTATGCTAGAGTTTGTTTTGAAATAGCTCGTGACCTTTAGATACCTTCCTCTTTAGTGATCAAGGGACATATTGAAAAAGGCGAGCTTCAGGATCATATCATACAACTCACCTATGCTTAGAAACCACCACACCAGAAAACTAGAGAGCAACTAGAAAAATCTTTAAAAATGGGTCTTATGGTGAGTTAATGGGCATTTAGGATAGTTTAGAAACACAGGAGGAGGAACCTAACCAAGACGATCCTCGTAAGGATAATGTAGCTCACACCTTTGAGTTAGAGCAAATGATAATTAGTATTGGAAACATCTTTGACAACAACATATCTAAAGAAGATGGTACTCTTAGTTCTCCTAAGAAAGGCATAAATCCAATCTTATAAAAAGGTTCTAATAGGAGACCTAGAGAATGTGTGGTAGAGTAAGGTAGTTTGGGGACAAGACATTCCCACTAAAATTTGACTTTCAATTTTGTTTGAATTGTTAGAAAAGAGCTCCAATAATGGATGGATTGAAGTTCTTAAACTTGGCCAACAAATGTTGCTCATAATAATCAACCCAATACAACGAATCATATCTTCTTTAAATGCGATTTCTTAAGGGGGGATATGGTTGGGGACACTTAATACTTGCATGTTATATAGGTAAAGATCCAGATAACTTGCATGAAGAGAAGTAGAGGATGAAAGAGGTAAGAAAACTCATAGGCCACAAGTTTAATGGTCGGATTCCAAGTAAGCTTAGAGGAGATCTTTGTAACGAGCCAACCCAAGGACAAAAAGCACAAAGTTAGAATCCAGAAGCAAGTGAGGAACCAAGGGTAGATGAGGTAGTTGGTAAACAAGGAAAGTTGGTGAAGATGGACTCTTAAAGAAGCGGACATACAAACCCCAGGGCGCAGGTGAGTTGGTAAGGGGCTCTCCTAGCTTAAGTGAGGTCATGGGTTCGAACCGTCCTCATGTATGCAGCCGTTTAAAACTTGGGGCCAGAGTTTTGCCTCCCGCAAGGGACCTACCCAGCTCGAATGGGAATTAGTCTGGGTGTGGATGGCTTGAAGGTTCCTTTCTATAGTTGGAACTCTCCTAGGACACCTCGTGGGCAACCAAAAAAAAAGAAGCGGACATACATTGGAAGTAGACAACATGTTGAGCAGTTGTAATCCAGCTTTTAATTTGCAATGGTACGGTCTTGACACAATATATCTTGTAACAATGAATGTTACTATGACCCACTTCAAAAGGGCCCTTTTCATGTTATTATACTCATTTTCCTATAAGTAATGCAATTAATTATTTAATTTAAAAAATAATTAGGTAACATAAGCTTATGATTATTAAATTTAATAAAATAATTTTACTAATAACTATCGATTAAGAGGTGCCCTTAAATTTAAATTCAACAATAAAATTCTTCTCTAAAATAGTAATAATAATATGCTGTATTATCTATTAAATTTTTAATAAATTAATTTTATAATAATGGTTTTATAGAAATTTAAAATACGATATCTTATTTGAATTTTTTAATAGTTCAGTTTTGTATAATGTAATAGTGGAACAAAAAGTGAATTGAATTATTTAATATCATGTAATGATTGAAAAATATAATATTTTAATAGATAATTTTCCTAACAAAGCTCAATTCATTTGCAGATGAATTATCCAAAGGCTTCAAATTACATTCAAAGTATAATCATAGTTTTGCAAAAAAATTTAAATATGATATCTTGAATTTTTTAAATACTCCTATTTTTAATAATGTGATAGTGAAATACAAAAACTATAGTAAATCAATTAAATGATATATTTGGATATATAATATTTGAATCATAAATTTTATTAGGAAATGTATTTTTTTAACAAAGTTCAATTCATTGTAGGTGAATGATCTAAAGGCTTCAAATTGTTAGTAGATTTAAAATGAAATGTCCACATTGAAATGCAATATTTATTCTTTAAAAAAAATCCTTAAGGATTATTTTCTTTCTCAGAAATAAATCCTCCAAAATTTCCTTTCTCAGATCATCCACCTCTGGCACACACAATCTCTGCTTTAACCATAATGTATTATTTCTCAACTCAAATCCAAAATTTGGGTCCTGTATCAACCTCTCAATAAGCTTCATAAACTTTGGATCCTTACTTTGAGCCTTTCAAATTTTCTCATGCAATACTGGTCTAAGTTTCAATGTAGCTATTAACATTTCATTCTTCCCCAAATTCAACTCAACTTTCAATGATCTCAGTTGTACTAGGTGTGGTAACCTCGATATCTGAATCTGTGCCACACTGATATTGGATTTCCTACTTAATGCATCAGCTACCATATTAGCTTTACCAGTATGTTATTCAATCATGCAATGATAATCTTTAAGCAACTCAATCCATCTCCTTTGTCTCATTTTCAACTACTTCTGACTCAACAAATATTTCAGACTTTTGTGATTAGTAAATATCTTAAATGTTTCACCATACAGATAATGTTTTCAAATCTTCAAGGCAAACACTACTGCAGCAAGCTCTAAATCATGATCTGGATAGTTAAACTCATGAGACCTTAACTGTCTCAAAGTATAGGCTATCACTTTATTGTACTACATCAAAACACCCTAATCATTGGTGTGAGGCATCACTATATAATACATATCCTCTATACCAGCATGGAATAGGTAACACTAGTGCCATAGTGAACCGATTTTTTAATTCCTCAAAACTCCTCTAACAATCATTAGTCAATTAGAAAGATACATTCTTTTTCAAAAGCTTTATCAAAAGGGATAAAATTAAAGAAAACCCCTCGATAAACCTTTTTGTAATAACCAGTTAATTCGAGGAAACTCCAAATCTCAGATACATTTCTCTAAGCTTCCCACCTCATCACTGCTTCAACTTTCTTTAGGTCTACCTTAATGCCTTTTCCAAATACTATATAATCTAAGAATACTACTTGGTCGAGCCAAAATTCACACTTACTGAACCTGGCATATAATTGCTTCTCCCTCATAATCTGTATAACTAACTTTAAGTGTTCAAAATGTTCCTCTCTGTTCTTCGAATAAACCAAAATATCATCCATAAATATGATCACAAAGTGATCTAGGTAAGGTTGAAATACCTTGTTCATTTATGCCATAAAAGCTACCGGAGCATTTGTCAATCCAAAAGGTATCACCAAAAACTGAAAATGTCCATATCTAGTTCGAAATGCACTCTTTGGTATGCCAGTTTCTGCTATCTTCAATTGATAGTACCCTAATTTTAGATCCAATTTAGTAAAAATTTGAGATCCTTATAGTTGATCAAGTTGATCATCTATTCTTGGTAATGGGTACTTATTTTTCACTATATTCAACTGTCTATAATCGAGACACAATCTCAAAGATCCATCTTTCTTCTTCACAAACAAAATTGGAGCTCCCCAAGGTGACACACTAGGTCTAATGAAACTCTTATCCAACAACTCTTGCAACTAAGTCTTGAGTTCTTTAAGTTATACAAGTGCCACCCTGTATAGAGGAATCGATATAGGAGGGATACTTGGAACAAGATCAACAGTAAACTCCGTCTCCCTATTCAAAGGTAGTCCCGATAATTCAGTGGGAAACACATATGAGAATTCCCTAACAACGAGAATATCTTGAACTGTCTGCTCAATTCAGGTATCAGTTACATACGCTAAGTAAGTGTAACATCCCATCACCGATGGGAAGGGTAAAATGGTATTTTGGAATGGGTTATGAGTGTGTCAATTTATCTCGGCATGTTCATGCATAATATGGCCTCCATCTATATATGAATGGAAATTTTTGTATATGCACATGACTGTACATACATTCATGACATTTCCCGGCATATGTGTCTTTTGTGAAAAAATATTATTTTGTGCTTGAAAATTAAATTGGAGTGGATTTTTTGTGTGTTTTACATTTTTGGAGAATTTTAGAAATTTTTCTGAAAAATTTCGGAGAAAATTTTCGGACCGAAAAAATTGTGAAGTGGTGGACTGATTGGATTTCCGGTGCTGAAAATGACTGTCCAATTGCACTGAAAAATTAGATACATGATTTTAGGATTTATTACTTTGAGCCATTAGAATTTTGGGACAAAATTGGAGTAGAAATTGAATTGTATTTGGAAAGAAACCTTAAGAGTGTTTAAAAACAAGACATGTGGCAAGTGACAACATGTGGCAAGTGACACTTGTCACTTGCCTATTATGTCTTAAACTTAGTGGTTATCTAATTAACCTAACCTATGTAAACCATTCTCGATGCTTTCATTAATAAGAGTTAAAATCACTTGAAATTGAAAGTTTCCTTCTCTTCTCATTCGTAGCTTCTCCTCTCTTGCTTGTTTTCGTTGGTTCTCCAAGAACCCTCCTTTGTTGCTTGCTTTTTCTTCCTTTGTTCACACATAAATCCAAACCTAAGCCTTGTGATAGTGATGATCGTATGGTGTTGGGAGGAAGGTAGAGAATTGGTGAAAAGTTTGGAGAATTGAAGGAGTGAAAGCTAAATAGGTAAGGCCTATGTTTTATGTTCTTAAATTGGTAGTTAGATGCATTTATTGTGATGTCTTGTGCATTAATTGCATGAACTTGTGTTTGGTGTATATGGGTAGGTTATTTTCTTGGTTGATTTAT